>JALIZH010020773.1:0-33129 GCA_030522465.1 Rhipicephalus appendiculatus | reverse complement strand
TTTCCTTCTTTCACATTGCGCAAAGCTTTCTCCTAGCTTTTTCCATCATTCACGCCGAGAATCGGACCATCACCCACGTGCTTAACAACGCAACACTTGTACTGCTGCAGGCAATAACGGTGGTCACGCGTGAAACAATGAAACGCCACAATGCAATGTGGGAACGTGAAATGACAAGTGGACCTCGATAGAAGATCAGATTGTCACATAAGAAAGGGCTGGTCACCGAAAAGCCCGCGATAGAGAGAGCATCATTTATTGTAAAGCGGCGCATGCTCACACACGTGAGCAAATACAAATGTGACCGGCGCACCTTCGAGAGCACATTTCAGTACACTAGGCGACGGCAGGTATTTCACGAGCTATGGCGCTGCCGCCGCAGAAGTCCGTAACTCACATAAGCTTTACTTAGAAAAACAAGAGACACTAGACAAGTGACTGACAAGTAGAAAAGGATTGAACCTTCCACAAATATGCTCGTTTCAAGTTCTGGTTACACTCATCACATCATCCGGCATTGTATTCTATTTTTTGTTGACTTTAGTATAATATTTCTGCAAGCGAGTGAACTTTTCCCGCAAGAAGAACTTTGAATAAGATTCTTGAAACCAGTGGTTTACCAGTATAACTTCTCTACTACTTATCTTCAGTGCCCCCCCCCCCCCCCCCTTCGCACTTGCACCAGCACGCTGTATACACATC
Organism: Rhipicephalus appendiculatus; assembly: GCA_030522465.1. NCBI lineage: Eukaryota > Metazoa > Arthropoda > Arachnida > Ixodida > Ixodidae > Rhipicephalus > Rhipicephalus appendiculatus. The sequence goes on along the minus strand of JALIZH010020773.1, from coordinate 32,427 downwards.
GTTGGCCGATTAACGTCCCTCAGCGTCCTTAGCGTTGAACGGAATTATTATGGCGCTGTCTCGAAGTACAATAATGGCTTCCACTGAACTGTCACATCCGCCGCAGTTGTGAGTTAGGCCCACTTAACGTACAGGCCATTGCGGAGATCCCCGGGACCATTTTTTTGAATGGCCTCGCGAAAGAAAGAATGGTGGTTGGATAGCCTCCTCGCCTTCCCTGCCTCCATCACATCCTTTCCCCTGTCCGACCACCCCGACTCTACAAGATAGATACGGGCAGAGTGCTTCGTCGTACTACCCCGACGAAGGAGAGAAGCAGGGGGGAGAGGGTAGTTGGCCATTGTGAATCGGTGGCCCGCGACTCATCGATCTTATTGTGTAGAGGGGGGCGAGGGATGAGGTGGGGGGACTCGTTGATCAGGTACGGCTATGGGAGAAGCCAAGAACGTGCTTTTTATTGTTATGTTCATTGTTTAGAGCTCGTGATACGCGCCGTCGGTTCCTTTCGGGCGCCGGACCGGAGGCGGCAGCTGCATTGTGTCGGGGAGTTCCCTCGTGAATTTTCGTTTGATGTTTTCTCTTTTTTTTTCTCTACATTATGTCACCGCGCTGCATTCCTGTTAGACACAATAGCAGAAATATGGAAAGGGCAAATAATTTACTTTGTTGCGATGCGTATAGATTGATGAGACGCTCGGCAAGTATAGCGTTTATACTACAAGCGACCGTAGGTTTAAATTTAATTTTCTGCAGTCCGCGAGGTGGTTGCGGGCTGAACGTATAGTTCTACCACAATGCAACGCAAAAGACGAGTTTAAAGAGGTCTAAGCTAACTAGACGACATCACGTTAATAGCTAATTTCGACAGCAAATCTTGCTGAATATATTCTTTTTTTTAACACTCAAAATTGCCTTGAAGAACGACAGAAACTTTGACTATCACAAAAAAAAAAAAAGACACGTCGACTGTTATACCACATAAATACTTCCTCACCACTCGGTATTTTCAATGTGAATGTACAATTACACAAACGTATGCATGCAGCAATTTCAACCTTTTTTTTTTTAATAACGTCGCGTATCGTCTTGCTAAGCTAAGTCGTTGCGGTCGATAGTCCTCAACACGCCGGCGTAGCAAAGCGCTTCGTTTGACATACTTCACTTTCTTTAGCCGGCGCTCCTTCGTTAAAGGAAGTCGTACTGATACAGATATCAGAGAGAGAGTGAGAATTTATTAGAAGGCAGAGAGGGGTCGGCCTGAGCTTATGCGCTCTAGCCTGCTACTCTACACCGGGGATAAGGGAAGGGGAAAAATATCAATTTTATTTACAAACTATCCTCATTGTTAGAGCTGTGGGTCGCGGCATCATATTGCCATCTCATCTTTCGAGCTTTGTTGTCCTAGGTGCTTCTGTTGGGGGGCTTTAGTGTTTTGTTCGAGGCTGCTACGTGGGAGCCTCAAACTTTAATGGGTTCATAGCCTTTTGCCACAACTCCACGACCCATTCAGCTTTCATTGATTTCGTGAGAGGTGAGAAGTAAGAAGTCCTCCTATGAACAAGAAGTTTACGCGGATATCATTTCAATGGCTCCATAATATTATAGAAGACGGCCACTCCGCAGGAAGCAAGTGATTTCATTAACTTAGATCAACGCATTTCACGGATACCTAATTGACTAAAACCTTATTTTTTCTCAATATTTGCCGACAACTAACATATTCTTATCAGCCAGATAGCGCACGGTCTTGGTGGACAGCTTCAAAACTGCAAGGGAAGTTTTATTTTATACAATGGTGAAAGTAAAACCTCATATTGATGTATAGGTTGGTAAAGTGCATCTCTGTTTGAAACTTCAACTTTTATTAAAGTTATTAAAAGATAATTAAAGACCTTACGATGCCGATATGAACTAGTACGTCGATAGATTGATGGTTTTACTCATACCTTGAGAACACAAGCTCACAAAGACGTAATTTCGCTAAACTATTTCTTATATCCATCAGCCATCATTGCTGCACACAAACAACTCTCACCAAACAACACGTGACAAACAGCCTTTGATACTACTAACAACTAGTAAAACAGTGCATCCCGTGCACGTGAACTCCCAACCTCACCACCGGGAAATCAAAAGCGAACCTCACATGACAGGACTCACACCTACTGTAGTAGAAATACAGTGAGTGCGACGTTCTATCTCAAACCCGGAGCTTCAGCCCCCGCGTAGCGTCGGAACCGCGTCAACAAGAGCGCGCAGCGGAAGATAAAACGCGACAGACAGTTGCTTGGGCGTCCGGAACGGCAAACGGAACAAGGGCGATGAGAACCGGAGACCCTGATTGGCTTAAGTGGGATCCATGTTCGGGAGCCAAAATGGCCGTCGCCGCCGACACCCACCCACGGGCTCCCCACGGGCGCACGTGGCCGGAGTCAGTAACCAGCGTCAATCAAAGGCACGCCGTGTTCTCGGCGTACGTTTCGCGAGGCCTCTGGGGGTGGCGAGTCGCAGCCGGAAATGGCGCGGGGGGAAGGCGTTGGTTTGGGGATGACCGTGCTCGGAGAGGACAGCTGGGGTCGGGTCAGCGCCGGGGTTCGAAGCTTGTCTCGACAGGCCGAGAGTAACAAGCCGTGAGCGGAGATAGACAAGCGGGGTTATCGCGTCTGGCCATCTAAAGGGGGTGGCAGGGTGTGGAAGTCGGGAATGAAATTGGACTTGGCGCCTGTCTTTTGTGTGCACTGTTTCTTTCACGCACCTCGAAAGAAAGTCAGAGCTTAGTGACCCTCTGCAGCAGTGCGAAGGTATACATTTCTTGTGTAATGAAAGTTGACCACGAGGAACTTTCAAAATACCCTGGGGAACTCCATGGTGAGCCCACAACAGAGGGGATAAAACATTGATAAACAGGTGTACTCTCAACGTTCGGAAGGCTATCATCAGATTGTTTCTTCTGTCTAATACAGCTTTGGGTGGGCTGCTATTGCCCAAATCATGGCAAGAAAGGACTTTGCATGAACTTGTTTTGTCCCACAAGCTTCACTTAATGAGAATTCAACCCACCTTTATGTTTTCTTCATTGCTTTGAGTTTAGGATGCGAATGTACCCTTTACTATTTCGTCAACCTCTTCATGCCCGATTACAGAGCAATCTCCTGCAGTGGGTTGTCCCATTTCGAATCTAGTGAACCGAGCTACCTGACAGAAAAAGAAGGAGACAACGAGCACCGGCACTCGTTTCTTGGGCTCCGTCCAGCTGACTGAAGGCCATGGGTAAGAGATTTTGTGGTGGCCCGTTGTGCCTTGACCGCGACGTCGCACTCTCTGGTTGATAAGGAAAACGATTCTGGTAAAGGCGCCGGAAGATTTATACTTCGGCATTTCCTACAGTCTTAAGAGGGTTCGTTCCACCAGTGTCCCGTGCTTAAATAGGAATGGAGAGCGCTGTACCGTTGTCCAATCCAATGGCTCGGACCTATACTAGGGCTTCTTCCGAAGTGCAGTGCAGCACACGCAGCAATGCGAAGCCTTGACTTAAACCCTTGCTTGGGTGCTTTACTTCCAGTTCGTTTCACGAAACGCTCGGGTAATTCTGAACGGCCGCTAGCATTATCACAACGGCCTTGTATGCCCCTGCAAGCTGTCTTGAGTCGGATGCTTTCGCTCCAGTGCGCTGAGCAACCCCCGGTAAATTCGAAGCTAGACCACGGGCCCAACGCGTCGATTTAGCCGCTATGGCGGAGCACGAGGTTGCGGGCGCGATACCCGGCCACAGTGGCCGCATTTCGATGGCAGCGGAATGCGGAAACAACCGTTTAGTTAGACGACACTGTGATCCAGCGAGTCAGAATAAAGCCAGAGTCCCCATAGTTGCCACTCGGAGTCACGTGCTCAGGTCAAGGGCGAGGACCATGCCCACATAATATCGGCCAAGGAGGTGTAGGTAATCATCCGACTGTGATGTGTCCTATTACTATATTGTATCTTAGGTGAGTAAAATCCTAGCAAACAGTTGGTAAGGCTTGAGATTGTTAGAGGAACATTTTTATAGGCTTAAAGTGAAAAAACCGCAATCCTAACTAAATGCAACAACATAAACACTCGTGTTCTGTTATTTTACGCTTCTATGGTGTTCTTCCACCATGTTAACTTAAAGCTAGGACTATTGTTCCCATCTTGCGTCAGCAGTGCATGCAGATAGCTAGAGAAAGTTGTGGTTACGTATTAAAATGGGCCTGTGTCATTAGTTCAAAATATTTTTCACTGGAGAACTTTTTTGGCAGCCGGCAGACCTAGCGGGTACTCCTAAAGGATAATTTAATTGCCGACGTTTCACAATAAGAAAGTTCCCTTTTTCTCCTGCTTTAATCCCATTCAAAAATAGAAGTCTTAAGATTTAAAACAGGTTTTTAAGTCAACACTTACCGGGCGTATGCGCAAACGTTTTGTGAGAGAGCAGTGGAGCATTTTGGCAAAATTCTACGCGTTCGTTATGGTGCGCATGAAGATTTACAAAAGCCGCCTGCTTCTTGCGATCTGCAGGACGAAGATCGCTGTCAGCAACTTCAAATTATTTCCGCACTGCGTCAGGCAAACTCATTATTTTGTGCACGCATTTATTCAAGCATTATGGCTCCATCTAATCAATTATTGGTTGCGATAGCACTCTCCAGCGTCTCTTGGAAACCTAAATATAGAGGTGTGCGAATATTCGAGTTTCGAATTCGAGTCAAATAATACTTAATCAAATAATTCGACTTGACTATAACTAATGCTCAAAGTTTCGAATAATTGGACAGGACGAATATCGAAGACGCGACAAAGTCCAATGGTGCAACTTGGTTCGGGTGGGGTAACTAAAACTAAACCTAACGCCGTTACAGTAGGCCTTTCGTTAAAACTTTCACTGACATCCTGGTTGAAATGCGAGCGCATCCCCATCGAAAAATCTCATATGACACGTATGGCCCATATCCAATAATCTCGTATGAATGCATATGAATCATGTGTTCATATAAGAATTTTCGATAGGGATGTTTTTTCTTAAAGGAAATTGTCAATGACATTTCCGCACGTCGTGGCTCCAGCAACGAAGGGCAGGGAGACTGTTCAATGTCAGTCTATTGAACTGCTAGGCACTAAAAAATAACCAGCACATTGAACCTTACAGTCAAGAGGTTCAAAAATACTTAAATGAGCCCCTCACCCCGAGAAAGCATGATCCCTTGAAATACTGGAACGAGCATGGAGCTGCACTTCATGCATGTATAACGAGAATTGCCTTGCGATACCATCCCATACCTGCTACTGAAGTGCCCAGCGAGCCCATGTTTTTACTGCAGGAAACACCGTAGCATTACGGCGAGAAAGCCTGAAGCCAGATCACGTGGACCAGCCTGTGTTTCTGCATGATTATTTGTGATCTTCCGGCAGCAGCCACTCACCGCGTTATGTCCTCGAGGACATGAGCAGATTTCATTTCCTTGTTCTTTCTTTCAATTCTCAAAAAGCCCCCCACCTCCCCGAAGGGGAATCGTGAGGAAATGCGAATGCATTTCGCGCGCGCTTCACTCCATTTATATATGGTGGTTGTGGTTTGAAGAAGGAAAAGGCGCCTAATTTCTGCAGCCCGGTCGGGAGCACGGCGCAGCGCCTTTTTTTTTTTTGCTTTTTTCTTGTTTTTTTTAATTTTTTTTATTTATTTTTTAAATTTTTTTTTTTCATATATAGCTCCGCCGCAGACCGCTTTTAGTTAACGCGCACGCTGCGAATTTTTATTGTTCAACAACGCACAGGAGAAATTTCCCACCGGCACCACCTTGGAGGTCAAGATTCATTGCCATATATACGGGGTGGCCAGTGAACGGTTGTGCAGCGCGAGCAGTCGGTTTTTTCAACCAAGAAACTCGCCTAGCAGACGCTGCCTGTGTCGGCGTCGCCAGGCGAGAGAGGGAGAGGGGGGAGCGGAGGAGAGAGAGGTGGGGTGCGCATGCGCAGTGGGAGTGTGGACGCTGCGGGCAGAGATGCCTAGAGAAGAGAGGGGGGAGCGTAGGAGAGAAGAAGAGAGGTGGGACGCGCATGCGCAGTGGGAGTGTGGACGGCGCGAGGAGAGAGGGGGGAGCGTAGCAGGGGAGAGAGGAGGGGAGGCGCATGCGCAGTGAGGGTGTGGTTGCCGCGGGGAGGGATGCCTAGGGGAGAGAGAGGGAGAGAGGAGGTTTTTTTTATCTTTATTTTTTTTTGAAAGGGTTTGCGCATGCGCAGTAAGGGCGGTCACGCCGTACACCACCACCACCGGATTAAGCTTCGCCATAAGATGCTTCACATCTAACACCTGCCGGCGCGCACACCTCCTCAACCTATCCTCCTACTCCTCCTCCGCGGACAACGCCAACGCCGGATGCCTGACATAGCCCGACTATGAAATGCATTCGCATTTAAAAATGTTTTGTATTCGACATTCGATCATTTCGGCCACTATTTGGCGTTATTCGATTCGAATACGATTCATGATGAAATTTCACTTTTCGCACACCCCTACCTATTTATAATCTCACTCTGCTGGTTACATGTTCTCCACGTTATAACATAAACTACTGCAATAATCTGAACTAGAACATCAGCTACCTTTGTTAGCTGTAACCTAAATTGCTCACACTTCCTATCCATTTGAGCTATGCCTATTATTTATTTTTGCACCGTCGATTCTTCCTCGATAAAATTATTCCATCCTGTTTAGGAGTCATATTGGCATGCCGACTAACCTTCACTTGCGCATAAAAAAAAGCAAAGCAAAGCGGAAATGGCTGACGTTGACCTAGTCGTAGTAGTGTTTCTTGTACGTCGTTACTTATATTCTAGTTTTTTTTTTTTCGGATATGTGGTCGTGTTTTCATCGCAAGTCAGTCGTCACACACACTGGATAAATGTTGACGAATTTTCTTTCGTACGTTTTTTTTTAGCCGAACTCAGCGAGTTGTACCAGGCGTCCTTGAGTAAGTGCTTCGAATATCTTTGCACAACGCGACATTTCCGACATCGGGTTAGGCTGACCCTTTTTGACATCGGGAAACCCTAACGGCCCAAAGTTTGCCATTACCGAAAAAAAAAGAATAAATACTAAAGAAAAACATATATAACTACTTGGTTCGGCCATGTGAGCAAATAGTGATTGACAAGAAAAAGAAATAGCGTGAATAACAAGCCGTTGTTATAACGTAGTAAGTGAAATCACGTTCGTACGGCCATTTGTCGGAAACAGTCCGATACGACACGGCTACTGTCTGAACACGCGGTACTTTACGAGCAGGCCAGTTGTGACATTCTCATGTACGCATGCCTGAATAAACATTATTATTATTATTATTATTATTATTATTATTATTATTATTATTATTATTATTATTATTATTATTATTATTATTATTATTATACGTCATTGATCTGCGCTTCAAATGGTCCATATATACACGTATTCGAAGCGCGTAACAGCCATTTGCTTAAACTTACGTAAACAGGGGGGAAGCCACGGGTGGCCAAAATGAATACGTAGCTATGAACTACTGCGTGCCTCATGACCATCTTCTGGGTTTGTCGCGTGAAGTCAGGTCAAAATTTCTTTGAACTTAACGTAGGAAACGACATAGTGGTCAATTATTTCAATACTGAAGCATTCTTGGCACTAACGTCTTTATGAGCGGGTACTGTCCCCAGGAATTAATGATCAGTCTCTGTGTATTAAAGTTTGTGCGAACACGACGCAGTATATTTAAGCCAAAACATACGAAGCTTGCCGAGAAAGATAAACCTCTGAAAATGTAGGAAAAATGAGCGCTAATAAACGCGCGCAACGCAGTTAGTCCTAAAACCTGCTTACCACCTTCAACTTTAACTACGTTCAATGTAAATTTGTTTTTATCTATATAAACAACAAATTTAACTAAAACTTGCTTCTATGTTGCTCTCTAACTAAAGCGGATCATAATTCTTAATCCAGTTTCTATTTTTATTTGTGTTTTTTTCTTTACGCCTTGTGCGCACAGAGCCCCACCCGCCGAACAAACCACTGCCAGGTAAGATTTCAAGCAAGCCCTTTCACAATATTAATAATTAATAACGCCATAGCGTTAAAGAACTCGTCGCGCAGAAACTTCCAGTGTTGGAGTCGACGTCATTGATTGTGAGCGAAAAATTGGCTTTGTCCATGAGCGAAAATTATAGATAGATGCAAACAAATAATAGAAATCATCTGTTCGAGTGGGTATGGAATCCAGGCCTCCTTGCGTGGCAAGCAGGTGCTCTACCACAGAGCCACGTCATTGTTTAAAACTGCATCTGAAAAAAAAAAAAAAAAAAAAAAAACCTACGCGAATGTCATGTAGTGCGAGAAGTTTCCTTAAGGCGTTTAATGTTGCTTGACAGCAGCGAAAAACACGCCAGGCGCCAAGACATGTGAATTGCTCAACTTGTGCTTGGTTTCAAGGCCCACCCATTACATTGTGTTCAGAGACATACTTAAATATCATCATCAGCAAATGTATCAACACAGTGAGCAGCTGCGTAGGTGCGCATGTTGCCTACAGAGTGGGTAGTGGGTATTTCGCTAACTCGCAAAAGCAAAAATTGAGGTGTGGCGGTCGGTTCACAACTGTACTTGCAGTAGGCATTCTAGGGTCGTTTCAAACGGTCAATGTTACGAGCACGGACGTTCCATTCTTTGCGGCCCGGTTGAAGTGTCCAGCGAGAAGCGGAGTCACTGTAGCGATTGGGAAGGCGATACGAACGGGGCCCGATAGCGCTATCGCGTTCTACTTCAAGCGCCCTCCAACTTTTATTAACATCATAACGTTAATAAACACTCATTTGGCTGGACTGGAAGGGCCTGACAGGCAGCATGCAAGCATGCGATTTGGAAGAAATAACAGCGACAACTAGTAGCCGAAAATACGTGCGTATGTTTTATATAAGTATACATATAAGGATGCGCACATTTCACACATACGTACAGTATATGTTTATTATAATGATGAAGTAAACGCCATAATGCAGTACATTTTGCTCGTGTAATACCTGCAGGTTATAATGCGGCAAGCTTACAGGTGTAATGAAAAAAGAACCAAAACAAGCCACATATGAAAAGAAAAACCCGGCAACAGCGCACGGAAAAGTTATTACATGGTCGTGGTGTTAGCTAAAAATAAACAATAATTGGGAAGCTATAAATTATATACTGAATTGCGGCGGTTGACTGATCAATTTCGGTAGGGGAGTTCTAACTTCAAAATGGCTCAGTTGGGTGCGTGAAGAAATAATGCAGTGCGCGCCGTTGTCCAGGCGGGGCAAACAGCCATTTTTCAGGGGGAACAGAACGCGAATCAGCGGTACCTGCATTCAATAGGATCGATCGAACATGGCATGCTCATGAAGTCAAATGTTCGATCAATAATTAAAACGACATTCACATCCGTTCTGTATTCACAAACATGGCAGGTTTATCTCATACAGTCGTGCATGTAATGAAGTGCCGTTTATCAAAAGTTTAATTCGAGCGATCGGCATAAATCGAGAGTTCGATTCACGGGCGCACTATTCTTCTGAGGCTGGTGAACTTTTTGAAGAACTAAACGCCCCGGTCGCTGAGAGGTACGTAGCGTGGTTCATTGCGCAAGTTCCCGCGGTTTATGCATTTTATAAAAAGCACGGCAGCTTGTCGGGCTAGCTGGGGAAAGTTCTAGTGATAGGTAGTAGAGAGCGGAAAGGAAAGACGAGCTAATAGACATATGAGTACCCACACCACCGATTGCTAGGTAGGAGCATGTCTTTCCCAATTGGAAAAATCGGTGGGTGCCCGACGTCACTGGGAATCAAACCCAGAACCTCCAACGATGGAATCCGACGCTCTGCAGCAGGGCTCTCAAACTCACCTCAGCGAGCCGCAGTCACGAAAATTCACTCCTGTAAGGGCCAGGATGGTGAAGACGGTATGAGAGGGGAGGGGAAGGTGTGTTTAATATAGAATGTCAGCTAACGTTGTCATTTGAAGTACCTTTCTCATATCTCATATATGGGTCATTTGTTAAGTGGATTGGACGCCTGGATTCCTTCACCATATTGATACCGCTCTCCAAAGTAACTGAAATCTGGATGCTGATTCTGAGTCTTGTTTCACTATATAGTATCAACACATCGTGACCGCAGGGGGTGCCTCTTAGAAAAGAACAAACACAAATTATCACATGTACCTTGGGAGCCGATTTTATGCGAAGCATGCGGAGGGAAGGTGAATGTGTTGTAATTTTTAATTGAGCGAAACGTTACGGAATAACGCTAAATGTATGTACGAATGTTGTACACATAGACATATATGTTGAACAGTCGCATACGTTTCATATACCGAGTTGGTTACAGTTGCGTAACGATGCAAACAGAAACATGGGTATTAGCAACACCAGAAGCGGTAAGCTGATATGTAGCGCCTGGGCTCGCGAGGATGGTAGCCCTGGACACTCCAATGTAAATCAACTCAATTTGGTAGGGGAGTTCTAACTTCAAAAAGGTTCAGTTGCGCGCGTGAAGAAATAATGCAGTGTGCGCCGTTGTCACGGCGCTTAACTACAACTGACGTTAACCCGACGTGACGGCTGTATCATATGATTACATATGTAATGTTCATAAACTTGGATAGCCAGCACTGCAACCACAATTTGCGTTTCACGAACATTAAGGTCTATTTGAAAAGCAGTTCCCAGACCTGGCGTGGCTCTGGGCTAGATTACTTGATTGCCACGCATTGCCACGATTCCTGCTGGGACCCTGAAATTTATTATTTCATTCGTCAGGTCAACGCTGCTTGTGTCAGATTTTTCTTAACGCTCTAACGTTAAAAATACCAATGTCTGTTCTCGCCGTGGTATACCCATGGCATACGGGTATGTCCCACACGTGTTTTACGGAAAGGGTTTGACGATGTACGCGACGGCATTCTCACATTATGCATGTCTTGACCAGCGAGTCATATTCATCAAATATCACCTCCCATACTAATTTTGGTTCACCCCAATTTAAGGCGGTGATCACGAGAGCACCCAGATGTAGGTGTCTAGACAGACAGACAGACAGACAGACAGACAGACAGACAGACAGACAGACAGACAGACAGACAGACAGATAGATAGATAGATAGATAGATAGATAGATAGATAGATAGATAGATAGATAGATAGATAGATAGATAGATAGATAGATAGATAGATAGATAGATAGATAGATAGATAGATAGATAGATAGATAGATAGACACGCTAAAAGTGCCTGCTGTACGCAAAGAAATGCTTCGCATTTAAAAGATGTTTAAGACAAGTCATCCCTGCATAGCTCATGTAACCAAGAGAGTCGTGCAGGCCGCTGTCCGCTAGCCGAGAGGCCGACGGGCCGCGTGTTTGAGATCTCTGCTCGACAGTCACTTGACCAGAGCTGTGGTTGGATTGCCTTCTCTCGCAGACGAGACCGGCTTCTATAACTACTTCTCGCCGCCTCCGGTGGGCCAGAACTACTACATGCCCAACTACTTCTACCCTCAAGCGTACCCTCAACCACCTCCTGTTTACGCCCTTCCTCCTCTCCCACCTCCCCCTGTTTACGCACCTGCTTCTGCTGAACAACTCGGTCCCCCTTACCGCCAATCCTCCTCCCAACAACACCAACAGTAGACTTCCAGGTGAGTGTCAGTCTGTTAGAATGACTGAAGGCTTAGCTGTAGATGGTGAAGAAATACATGCTCCGACACCAGAACTTCAGCGCACCTGTCAATCATCTGTGCAATAGAGTCGTGCTAGGTTGTTTCCATTGTTACCGTAAGCGCCTTTTTGATGCTAATATGAATACTACGCATAGTAATAATTAAAAGTTGGTCATCCCTACTTCGAGTATTATACTTACCTTAAGAGTGACGTTGGAATCTGCTGAAGTTTGCCAGGAAGTTCATGTTTTTCGTCCGGGAACCAGAGACCCGTACACGTGTCTGCATGGGAAAATCACCTATGTGAAATACGCGAATGGTGCTTGACGTCATGCCAACGAGCAAATGTGATTGGATGCAGCATTTATGCAAGGTCTCTAGGGGCGGAACAGTGACCGCAGTGGGCGGAGCTTACATTAATTCTTACGTTGTAACTAAGTATAGTTGGTAGCGAAGTGCTAACACGGACACAAGACCCACGCCAGGACAACACAGGCGCAGGAATGAAGAGACGCGTCTGAAGGCTGAGGCCCTACGTATCGAAAGACCCTATAGCATGCGTAAGCCAAACGTTGGTTAACTTGCACAATAAAATCGAATGCCTGAACATTTATCTCTCCCATGGACTTCCACGCCTGCCGGATTTATAGGCATCGCCTCTTGCCTGGGAATGCGTGGATGTGTTTGTGCCTACATTGTTTACCGCCGCTGTGCGCCTTTTCAGTCGGCGTTCATGGCCGTTCTTGAGGCGCTCGCTCGCTCTGTGTTATGCTGACCTCCGTCTTGTGTAGCCTACGTGTTTGCAGGCCTACCGTCTTTATCATCTCAACCTATGTTTCTACAAATAACTTTTAGCCAAGTTTACTTCTTTCGTGTTGAGACACTAAACAAGAAAAGGACTTCTCTCGTAATAATTAATTGCCTTGTCACGATGCCAAAGGTCATTTTCTATGGCGCGAGAATACGCGCCGTTGGCTGGAAATAGTGCAAGAATAAAATACGACAGGACACGCCCGTCTTGGAGTACATGCCATCAGCAAACACAGGGTTGAACTCAACCTGTTTGTGCTTCTCATAGCATTGTACTTTTTTTTTCTTCCACCAGCCTCAACCTCAAGTGGCGTGTAAGTATCTGAGCTTTTGTTAGCCGTTCGTTTTTGTACCCATCTCATATGCCTTTTTTTATCGCGTTACGTTTTACATTGATGCTGATATTCCTATAATATTCATATTTTTTTATCAGGTACGGGTTTAGTCTTGAATAAGAATATCATGTGTAGGACGTCTTGGTTGCTGTTCCCTTTTTTGGGACCATCTGTTCACGTGATAGTGAGACTGCATTGTGAAATACTTCATTAAGTGACTTTCGTTTACACTAGTTTGAAGAACAATAGGAAATACGATTGGTTTATTGGCCTAAATGCTGATACGATGAAAGAAGGCAATGTACGAGGGCTGGCTGTTGCGGCTGCTGTAAATGCAATGTGTGCTAGCAAAAAAAAAAAAAGGAAAAATCGCATTTCCACGAAGTGAATCATCACGAGTAGGCGAAGCTCTGGGGATCGTTCTTACCATAAATTACCGGTGACATTGCCACAGTACAGTATATGTACAGTATATGTACAGTATATGTACAGTATATGTACAGTATATGTACAGTATATGTACAGTATATGTACAGTATATACAATGTGTATTTCCGTTGAGCCACCGCTTCCCGCGTCCTTAACCTCGGGTAGCAGCTTGTTGTCAGCGTTGCCGTTTTGCCTTTCGCGGGCGAGAGCGCGTTCACGATCGTGTTCATCCATGGCAGAAAGAGAATGCGTGGTCTGGAACGCGCTTATTCTTCATCGTCATCAGCGTCATCGTCATCGTTATGATGTATAGTGGGCACATTCCATGTGCTGTGCCGTGATGGCAGAAAGAGAATGTGTGGTCTGGAACGCGCTTATTGTTCGTCATCAGCGCCGTCGTCATCGTCATGGCGTATAATCCCTTATGAAAATGACTCTTGATTTTCCATTGCCGGATTGTGATCGAATTATTGACTTCATTGATTATCCATGGTTCCGCAATACTCATTGACTTGCTTCAATACTTCGTCCACAAAATTTCTGTTGAGCAGTTCGCATTAAAAGTTTCATTGACTCATTTCAATAGAAATACCATTGAGGGAACATTTCCTCAACAATATTTCTGTTGAGCACTTTTCAATAAAAATTTCATTGACTCATTTCTATGGAAATACCATTCAGGAAATACTTCGTCAACAACATTTCTGTTGAGCACTTTGCAATAAAAATTTCATTGACTCATTTCTATGGAAATACCATTGAGGAAATATTTCGTCCACAATATTTCTGTTGAGAATTTTGCAATAAAAATTTCATTGACTCATTTCTATCGAAATGCCATTGAGGAACTATTTGGTCAGCAATGTTTCTGTTGAGTAGTTTGCAATAAAAATGCCATTGACGCAGTTCTGTCGAAATACCATCCAGGAATTATTGACTGCCGATGCAACTATCGTGCGACTTAATGTAGTTGCCGCGCCATTGACCTCTGGTAAGCCCCCATTTATTTCACTCAGTGCCATCTCACAAATTTCGATACTGTAGGTCCGTCCAGGATACACACACGCGCACGCACGCACGAACAAACACACACACACATGCACACGCAGGCACGCACGCATGCACTCGCGCATTGGTTGAACAATTCGGTGGTGGTCCAGCATTCGTGAAAGTTCTGGTACTGACGAAGGCCGTGCCGCGGCCAAAATGGTCACAAACTAGTATAATACAGGCAATTTTCGTAAGGGCGCCCTTTCATTCCTCCAACTATATGTGCACCGGACCTGCAGAACTTCCTCCCACAATTACCTTTGAAACTCCACGTTTCTTTCACAAACATTCTTCGTGGTTCTCTCTTCTCGACCGACCCTTTCTTGTGAAACCTGTACCTCGCGCTACGACTGATAAATGAAGATAGGTTGGGCGTGCAGGCGTGGTTTGCACATTCTCAAATTCTATATGGCGTGCGTCAGGGACGTAAGCTTTTTTTTTTTTTTTGGGGGGGGGGGGGGGTTGTCATGCGTGTGTTTATATACGGATGCAACGGTAAATAATTCTGGGGGGTGTTGAACAGCCCCCCCCCCCCTCCTCCCTCTTTGGTCACGTACGCCGATGGTGTACGTGTCGTTCTCTTTCATCGTTATTTACCACTCCGAGAACAGTTTTTGTGTATGCGCGGGTTCTTTGACTCTGACTTCTCTGGGAGCAAAGATGCTACAAAAACCCATCGGAAACTTGTAAATATTGTCTTGTATTTATAGATCGGATACTTAACGAACACAGTAACTCGCAAAAGAGAATAAAATCCTTGCAAGCACTGTGTGCCCGTTCCGCCTTTGTTTCTTCAATGCCAAGCATTGGCGTAGCCAGGGCGTGGCACACCGGGCACGTGCCCCCCCCCCCCCCCCGAAATTTTTTTTTCGCCATGGCATGCAGAGCGAAAAATGACCATTTCAGGCAGGTGCCCCCCTCCGAAATCAAGGAGGTGCCCCCCCCCCCCACCCGAAAAAAATTTCTGGCTACGCCCCTGATGCCAAGGGCAACGTATTTCGTGGAAAACTGCAAAGCGCAACTTCGAAGCGGAACAACAATCACATTGAACACAGGACAACAGCTTTTTTTTTTCAGGACATAAGTAGAAGAATTCAGTATTTTTATTGCGGTTACTATTCAGTATATTGGCTTTCTATTCAAATGTAAACGAACTTGCCCAGAAACGAAGTTTTTTAAACCATATTTTTTCGATTAGCTGTTGCCCTTCTATAAAAGTTTTCTCCTGCTTTTATTACGACGACATGCGGTGTACTTTTAAATAATGTTTCAGCGGGAGATTTGAAATTCATAGTATGTATACGAACTTCCTTACGTGTGCCACTTGAAATATATCAATTAAGGCTAACAAAGTACATCAATACGAAAGAAGTTGCAGCTGAATCATCATCAATGCGTCACGCTTAGGGAGACTAAGGGCGAGGAATTGATGGTGAAATTTATTCGTTGCTCAAGACGAAGAGGTGTTAACTGGTACTGCGAACACTTGTTGTCAAAAGGTGCGGGTTTTCTACGTGCCTTTGTTTTACACACGCATGGACGCACACTTTTAGCCAGCCGTAAGGACAGCAGTTGTTACTGCTAGCAGTAATTAAAACGCACCCCTCGTGTACAGATTCTGCATATGTTTAAACAACAAAAGCGCAGTAGTAGTATTAAGAACCGAGCTGACGCGGTTGCTGACGCCCGATCGTACAAAAGGTGCGCGTGCGAGAAAGAAGTGGGGAACAAGGCATGGCCTCCGAGATTGCACGTCGGCGCGATCTAAGAGGCCGTGAATAGACTCTAGCATGGTCGACAGCTGGGTCGTTGGTATGGTTCCATACTATTTAAAGCAGCCCAAAGGACAGGACGAAGTGGACACAACGCTTACTCGCAACTAGAAGGTTTATTAGAAGAAGCATGAAAAAGAAAACAAAATGAAGTGACCCAAACGAACTGCGCCATCGCCACCACGTGCGAATCTTGCCAACATGCGCGAAGGCAAGAAGAAACGATAAAAAAAAAGAAAAAAAACAGCGATCGGTAAACAGTTTTAACGTCTTAACACTAGATAGGCAGCAACAAGGTATAACAAAAAACAAAACACAAAAGCCAAAGAGCATCTGTCATGGCATCTGTCTACCCCGCCTCCAAAAAACTCATTTCGGTTTGCGATAACGCCACTGTCGGAGAGCTGTACTCTAGCCATAACAGAAAGGTGTAGCCGAAGGACGGAGGAGAGCGCTGCCAGGCTAAGCCAGGCCAACGCAGTTCAAATCGCGCGCCCGCTGAGCGAGAGCCAATCAGTTCAAACCGGAGAGCGCGCAAGCGCAGTCGGCGCGGTGACGAGGCTTGCCCGGACTCGAACGCTCTCGTTGCGAACGAAGTTTGCTTCGCGTACGTACTTTTACAATGCTTTTACCGTGTTTATCAACATTACGCGTGGTTATCGTCCTTGAATGGACACGTAGTACTGCTTACATTGCGTGTCGGTGCGTACGGGTGGTTCGGGTTGTTGTTTGACACGGAATCTACGGCGGCGATGCGTCGTCGTGGGCCCAAACAACGGACGTGCAGCGGGCGCAGCTTTGTCTGAACGGGATCGCAAGCGCGCCTTTTGACGAGACTCACAGGACTCACACCAGCGGATACCACATTTCGGTGAGTTCAAGAATGTTGTCAAATCGGGTAACTGAGTTACATTAGTGCGTGACGACTTTTATGCAGAGAAGAGTGCTCGGGCGGCGAGTTACCCCGCTGTGCAAGACAAAGGGCCTGATACGGAAGTATGCATTGCGCTAACATCTTTGCTTTCTGTGCTTGGCCGTGTGTGTTGCCGTATGCGTTGATTGCAGCTGTAAACAAGCCGACGAATGCACTTTCCATTAGCGATTCTGTGCTCTTGTCATGCAAGCCTTGTGTTGCTGAGCCGTTATTCCTTGGTTGTGTACAGTGCGAGATCGTCGCCTGAAGCGGCTTGTACAATGCCTTGTCGCCGTAAAAGTGGGTCTGCTTCTAAACGTACTAGTTCCACATGCACTTGACGTTATAGTTCAATAAGCATGGGTATAATGAACTAACGTGCAAAGGTAGACGGGGACGCAGATAGAATAACACAATGCTGTCATGCATACGCTACGCTGCTCAGAGCATGCCTCAGGTTGCATTGCCGTCTTCCGTGCTGCGTCGCTTTTGCAAATAATTAGCACGATTGTGCATTGGATAATATAATAATCTGCTGCGCAAGGTCGCTGCTCGTAGCACTTAGATGTGTACAAGAAGTCCACTGGAAGCCGTGCATTTGTGTGAATCGCGCTGTAGATACAAGTAGTAACAGGAAGCACCACACATACAGTGGCGTAGCCAGGGGGGTGGCACACCGGACCCGTGCCCCCATCGAAATTTTTTTCGCCATGACTTACAGAGCGAAAACTTACCATTTCAAGGAGCCCCCCACCCCCCCTCCCCCCGAAAAAAAATTTCTGGCTACGCCCCTGCACACAGACAACTGTAAACTGATTTAATGGGAAGTCGCACAGCGTGCATGTAGCGTGTTTTCTTTTTGGACATGACAGATTTTTTATAAACGTTGTATGACAGTCGGGCTCCTGTAATTTTCGCACAAGAACTCTTAAGTCGTCGTAAATTCTTTGCCGCAAGCAAAGTTACATTGACGCAGCTAATCGTTTCTCCACTTTTTTAATTAATGACATGAGGGAAGTGGTTGATGTTAGACCGATATAGTGCGTGCCAGGTTATGGCATGCCAACCTTTTTTTTTCTTTGAAATCACGAACGTTGCATGTAATCCGAGATGTTCAACTTCGAATTTTATGGGTGATGTCGGAGCTAGGAGCACCCGGCGTACCGGCAACGTGGCACCTCTGAACTACACATGACGAGGACGTGACGACATTTGAAAAAAACTTGGTATAGTTGCACTCAAGTCAGTAATTAAAAGTAGTTAACAAGTTATTGATGGTTAGTGTTAGTTGAAGTTACGCTTATTAAGCAAGTGCATGCTCTGCTTGTTGCTGTATTTGAAAAAAAAAATTGGGCCAGACATTTATCTTGTCATTTCATATTTTCTTTCTGTTCAAACACAAATTCTTGTAACAGTGAAGTAGCACTGTTGCAACAGCTTCTTATCCCAAATGGTTTAGGCTGTGCTGGTGCATTGAAACACTACTTGATTGTGTTGTACTGTACAGTTTTTGTTTTCCTTGGTGCTTTGATAAAGAAGGAGGAATTTAAATGGGGCTGTTATTTGCACGATTCAGTACTAAGGTGTAGGATTCCATGAAACTGGCAACAATGCTGCTTTTGTTTATCTAGTTATCAGAGAACGCGGCATGCGATTTGTGCTCTGGCGTGCTTAAAGCACTGAGAAATTGAACAAACAAAAGAAAGGTAATAAATCAAGGGCTTATTTTCTTTGTTAGACACAACCTGATGAAGCCAAGGGAGGCATAGGGGAGATCATTCGTAGTTTTTAAATGTAGTGTTGTAATTATGACATAAATTAAGAGGAATTAATGTGGACAAAAACACAACATACTGCTGCCAGGGCCTGAACCTACAACATATTATTGCATCTGATACTCCATCGCTTTAGCTACCACAAAGTCGCTCTCTCATCCATCCAGTGGGCACCTCTGTGTGTGTAATCCCGGCAGTGCCACACCAGCATTCACAGCCATGCTGGTATCGCATAGTCCAGGATCTCTTTGCGAACTGGTAGCTGACCAATACACGCTCAAATGCTACCTGAGGGCATCAAGCTTGCTGGCACGAGGCCCTCGCTATGAAAGAACAAAAGGGGGTTGAATCAAGGGCTCATCAAATTGAACAGAAATTGCACATTTATCATAGATGTATTCATTTGTTAGGGGGTGCTGCTGAAGTTTTCTTGTGTTCAATTGACCTATATGGCAAGCTGTATATTTCATCCTTTTTTGTTACACAAGGGCAGGAAAGTTCAACACCTAATGCATTATTACAATTGTTTGCAGTGAGCCATTACTCCTCTAATACTTGTTCTTAATGCATACTGGGCCCATTTTCGAGGACCATATTGGTATATAAACATATGCTTATGTCAAGCCATCGTGTTTAATATTTACTACTTGTGTACTGTGAGGCCTCCTTTGTGCGCAAATTTATGGAACTTTTTGTGGTATCTGTTATGCATGTTACCAGCACAGACGGCTGTTCAAGGGACTGAAGTGGTGGACAACTTGATGTAAAAGAGGGGAGCATTCTTCCTGCAAGTCTGGACAAGGCCATATTAAATGGTACGCATTTGTTTCCATCACTGCAAATAGACAGATAAGATTTTTTTCAAATGATAAACTTATTCCACCCATATTGTGAGCAACTCCAAGACAGGAAACACGTAATAGCAAGTGCACGTCATATACATGTTCCACTTGGCCGTGTAGTACATGTTTGTGGTACAATGTACTGGATGCTTTGAGTTGAAAAGATTATAGAAGAGACACCTTAGATCAAGACTAATATTCAGAAATGAAGTGTCAACTACCTGCACTGCGCCATAGCAAGATGTCTGACTGAACAAACGTCTATGCACGGCAGAATTAAAGTGACTTTCAGAGTTTCACGATGAAGTAAAGCCTTGGTAAAAGTTGTAAGGTATGCATGCTTGTGCAGTGGAGTGGTGCCGTCTTGGGCATTGTATTTGCCCTAACCAAGTTGCACAAATGAACTGGCAGCAGACTATGGCATCCAAGTATTATTCTTTACCTTTATGTGTGAAACAGCTCAAAAAATTAATGAAGAGCAAGACTGGTGGAGCACGGACAGAGTGCTGACTACCGATTGGAGGTTATTAGTAAAACCCTGCTACATATTCCAGTTTCAAAAAGTAATTTTCACAGAGGAAAGGAAACAAGGGACACATCAAGTGTCTTATCGTTGAGTAATGATACTCTTGCTGCCATGTCTATTGATGACATGCTGACTATATTCTCGCCAGACTTGCATACAGTGTGCCTCTAGATCTTCACCATACTTCATTTCTGCATTTATTGTGAATCTGTCTTTATGAAGCAAATCTGCATGCACGCTCCTTGCACTGTAATGCCCAGTAACTTCCATATTCATTTTTACATTGTTCTGCAAATGTTTAGTTTGGTGGTTAACATTGTCCTGTCTGCCATTAAAACCTTCACTGCGATAATACTATATTGTATGCTAGATGAGTTATTCAGTGTCCACTTGTGTGATTAGTGGTGCCCTTATATTTACATTTGATGTTTGGTGCTTGTTTGCCGCTAAGCACCTTGGCCATTTATAAAACACCATCAGTCACCTTCGCTACTTAGTTAATGAAAACATGTATAACATTTTTCAACATGCTGACTAAATCAAACAGCTCTGAGTTGGCGTTTGGTGTCTGCTATCTTTTGCTTCTTACAAACCGTGACATGTATCTTAGAATCCCACTGTGAAACTGTTCAACTCTTCTGTGATTTCTTACTTTAAAGGAGCATTTGGCTGTTGTAGACTGCTTTTTAGTAAGTGTGGGTTTATAGTTTAAAAAAAAGATCAATATTCTTGCAAATATATCCCACAGTGGATATGCCATTTTTAAGACATAACATTCCTGATAGCTGTTGTTTATTTTGCGGGCTTTATTGTAACCAGCTTGCACAACTGCACTAAAACCAAAGTAAAATGATGTCCTAAGCTTGAAAACACACTTTGCTGTCAGCAGTGGTATTACATATTTTTTTTGTAGAGAAGCTTATGAACAGTAATTATGACATGCAAAATGCACTTACCAGCATTTTAGTGTTTACAATACAAATAAAATGAAGCTACCCTTAATTCTTGTGACGTGGTAGAATTTCATTTAGGAGCAATAAAAATATGCTGCACAATACGAATTTTCTACTGCTATTCGCATCTCACTTGGGTAAAGTGACAAAATTATTTAAAATGCCTTGAAGTCTTTAAGAAGTGTAAATTTTTAAGGGTTTGCTTTTGTTTGTTAGACACAACATTAATGAGAACTAACAGACAATAATGCCAAGGAAAGTATAGGGGATGTTATTAGTAGTAAATGTAACGTTAATGTGAAGAAAGAAAAGTGGATGAAAGGATAACTTGCCGCGGGCAGGGACTGAACCTGCAACCTTTGAATAATGCGTCTGATGCTCTGCCAACTGAGCTACTGTGGCGGCCATCCGCCGTCCACTTAATGGGCTATATATGTGCATTAAACATGGGAGCGTCAGTCAGTGACGCTAGTAGCCATGACGGCGAGTGTGGAACACTCTTTTTCTGCCTGTTGACGTCACATAGCACGTGACTCCAACAAAATGCCTTGTAGTTTTTGTAACTTTTCTTACTAAACATATTGTTACTTAGTAGGCAAAGTTAAATAATAGTTGGGCTAGTTTGCTGAACAGAAATGGGAAGAGTGAAGGGCAGAGGCAGCTGTCTTTTTGGTAGCTCAACTGCCAGAGAGCACTAGGATTCAGCTGACGAAATTTAAACAATGACACGTGCAACGAAGCCACTGTATGTGCAAATAAAAGCACCGAGCAATGCATCCTATTGGTGGACTGCTAAAATTAAAAATGTAACCCATGTTTTTAACTGGACAAGTGGGCTCCGACTGCTCACTTGACAGATTGGCAAGAAGATTGCTGCAGTTTCATGGCTGGTTCAAAAATGTAATTGTATCATTTGTGAACCCGCACGGCGAGAAGTGGCATATTTTACTAAGAACCTTACCGACTGACTTCTGTCGTCAGTGAAAGTTTTTGCTGACCTGCTTGCATGTTCATTTCTAGCACACTTGTTGGAGCATTTGTTAGCCCATAGGGATAACTTGCATTTGTGAATGAATTTCACCAGTTGAAGGCAAGAGCTCTGCCCTGTCTCTTTTGATTTCTGTTATATGTATAGCTGGAAAATATGTTGCAGCTAAAATAGCAAAGTATGGTTCACACCTTTGGCTTTGAAGGTGTTCATAAAGTTCTTGCACAGCGTACTTTTTGTTCTTGCCCTCTTTTGCATTCTTTACTGAGGAATGCACAATGCTGGTGATGCACTGCAGTTATTTTGAAAGCAGTGAGTGCGTGAAGACAAGGAGAGTGAAAAAATGACGCACAGAGCACTACTTCCATCTAATATTTATGACAATACATATGTGCAGTTTCTTCGCTCATGTCGTGGTAACATGCGTGCTCAAGAACACAGCTGTCGCTAAAGATTAAAGGCATCAACTGCGCACAGAAACAGCAACGAATCTTTAGCGAAGAAACAATGTGAGTCTTGTTCTTGAGCATGCGTGGTACCACGAGATGAGCAAAGAAACTGCATATATATGGCGTGCTTGTGTTGCAATAAATGTTCTAATAACACTCGTCGTTGGGCTAGTTGGTGCATTGCATGAAGGAAATATAATTCGCCAAAAAATTAACGAACATAGGCAACGGCGAAGAAGACAGGAAAACGGCTTGACTACGTTTGGTTGTCCAGCTGCTTTCCTGTCTCCTTCACCGTTTCCTGTGTTTGTTCATTTTTTGGCTGGATATATTTCTTTGTTGCAATCAATATTAGTTGGAAGTAGTGCTCTGTGTGTCATTTTCTTCTCTGTCCTTGTCTTCGTGTGCTCACTGCTTTCAAAATATCACGATACCAACAAGCTCGGTCCCAGCCTTTACTGCAGCTACACCCACACAGAACTAATGAAAGAATTTCATTATGACCTGTGCATACTATATTATATTTTTCTTGTGGAAGTTTTAGTTATAAGTGCCCTGTCCTTCTTTCGCAGGCTTCATCTGTCGTGAATCGCCCGGGACGAATGTAAAGAACACCCTGGCACCTCTTCTGTCGAGGGAACCGAAGTCGCCCGAACAGCCGAAGATGGATGCTGCAACTAACAGTGAATGTCTGTGGTTTTATAATGTGCAAGTAAATGAAGGATCACATTATGCTAATTTAACACCAATTGCATTCACTAGTCAAGGATTGCAATATTGTAATGTTTATGTTTATGCACAGTTACATTAAGTGAGCTCCTGATAAAGCTTAGGCAATCATGTATTTTGGTGGTATTCATAGCGCACACATTCCACATTAAATTGTGATCTGCTCCTTACTGAGTGTGCATGCAGGTCCTCTAAACGATTGAAAACCCTTGAAATTGGAGAGTACATTTTCAGGGCCCTTGAGAAACCTGGAATTGGTTTCTTTCCTTAAAAAACCTTTGGAATTTCTTGGCATGTGGTATCTAATATTGACTATACTACTTGCTTTCTATGGTCGGTAAACATTCGTCCAGCAAACTGAGGGAACATGTCGTGCTCAGTGATGTCTTTGCCACTGTGTTTCCCCTGCTTGCATCATCGGTTGACCTATCGTTCATTTCAATTCCGCCGCTGCTGGTTCGCCTTCTCCCCCCTTTCTCTCGACTTGGCTTCTTAGGACTCGACTTCACTTCCAGCGCTTGTGCTGATTTCTCCCATTCTATGGCTAGGTCTCGGTCGTGTGATAGATCTTCTAGCTCAACAAACATCCACTGTCCTATGCAGGCAAACTTGAAAAAAAAAAGAGCTTATGCTCTGTGCTAGAAAGCAAGTACTTCAGACTTAGTGATTGGCTACCATGTAATGCTTTCTATTCCTATTTTGTGTATATGAAGACCTTGACTTTATACCTAGAGGGTATTTGCTAAGTTGCTTGCTCTACTGGCAGAAGTCCAATTCACATTTGACTCAATCCCTATCAAACTTCAAAAACAGGAGAAGCGTGATGACTGTAAACATGTATTGAACGAAATTGTGAAAATGGGGAAAAAATTTTGAAGCGGTCATTGCCATTTCATTGTTTAGCCGGTCAGTAATCCGGAAAAGTAGAAGCGTTGTATGTACGTCACTTTCATAAAACAACAGTTTCCTAAATACTGAAAAAGTGAAATGTGGGAACTGAACAAAATGACTTATCTAATATGAAAGATGTCCTAGTAGCTGCGTAATGCCGTGAAGTTTTGTGCACGTTAGGAACTGATGTGATCAGGTAGAGCATCGGAAGCATTTCCCAAGGTTGTAGATTTAGTACCTACCAGCGGCAAGTTGGTTTTTCATCCACTTTAATTCCTTTCCATTTGTGTCATACTCACTGCTCTACAGTGGAAACCTACAAATAATGTCCCCTATACCTTCCTTGGCTTCAGTGCCTCTAGGTTTTTATTGGTTGAATCGAAGTTTCGTACTTTGAATGCATAAAGCTGCCCATATTGTTTTGGAAACTTTGTTAGAGCAGAAAATTGCTATTTGGGATGCTTCTTTGTGTCCTCCAAAAATCTTCAATAGGAATCCTTGAAAATTCTTCAATTTGGACTTCAAAACCAGTATGAATCCTGTTCACTCCTGTACATTTCATCCCATAGTGGCGTGCCCCGCCTGCAGCGTTATGCTATTTTTAGTTTCTGGCATGTCTAGTCACCTAAGATTTTATTTTTATTTATTCAAATGGTGCTTTCTATAGTGTTCAAATTATTTTGTCATATTGGATGCGGTTTGCACAGTAGCGAGAAGTACTCTGCTATGTCAAACTGCAAATATTTAAAAATTTGAACAAAAATTGCTTGCTAAAAAATAAATATTTTACTTAGAAAATTGTGTTTTCTTGTATTTTTTGCCAAGTTTCACCGAAACTCGGCTAGTATACATTAAAACATGCTAGTTGAGTAGAATACAAGTTCATGGCGATGTTCATGTGTTGCTGCTTTGCCTGTGCATTGGTGTTGTAACCTCGAGTGTAAGAAAGGTGTCGTTAACTCACAGGTGATTGCACCTTCCATACACTACCTCAATGGGTAGAGGGAGGCATGTACAGTGCTAAATTATGTTCTGTATGAATATCTGTTTGTAGAGGAGACTGGTGTTAGTATTGGCTTCGATGGACTTTGAAGATATAATACAAAGAGTTCAGTAATCTTTTAACATAATCTTTTCTGCACCTTACGCTGTGTGAAAACAAGCAGTGTAACCATTAATTATGTTGAAAGGTTTTAGTCCCGCTGGCACGAATCTGAAGCTATGTTGCCTAATTGAGATTATTGTTGCTTTGAAAAAATGGGCAAATGTAAATGTGGGCACTTCTGTACTGCAGGCCCAAGGTTATTGAGTTAGGCTTGCTGTCACATGTGCTTGCATTTATGTTTGGTCATTCTCCCGAAGCAAGAATAATATCAGTTAGGCTCGTAGTTTCAGCCATGTTTCAATAACCCTTCACTGTTGAAAGTGAAAACACTCTCAACAATACGTCAATTTGGCATTCACCATTTTTTAAACGAAAACTCAATATTGATTTGCTTGATGGCTTTTCAATTGAAAGTCGCGGGCCAATTTTCAATACTGGTCAACAACTGCCTCAACGGTATTTTCATTTATCCGCAATGTATTCGCAATTGTCAGTTCATTTCCGCTCAACGATAAATCAATATAGATTATATTGATTGGCTTTACGGTCTTTCAATTGAAAGTCGCGGGCCAATTTTCAATACTGGTCAACAACTGCCTCCTCAACGGTATTTTCATTGATTCGCAATGTATTCGCAATTGTCAGTTCATTTCCTCTCAACGATAAATCAATATTGATTACATTGATTTGATTTATGGTTTTTCAATTGAAAGTCGCGGGCCAATTTTCAACGGTGGTCAACAACTTCCTCAACGGCTTTTCTATTGATCCGTTATGTTTTTTCAATATCATCTGTTGACATTGCTCAATAACTTCTCTATGTTTTTTCAATAAGAATTTTTGTAAGGGATGGTTACCTTGCATGTGTTGCGCCGTGATGGCAGAGTCATCGTCATCGCACTAGCGTGGCTACACCGGGGTACACCGGGGGGAGCGATGTACGAGCCTCGACCTTAAGGAGCTTTGCCGCTAAAATGTGGGGAGGAATCAACAATGGACAAATGTTGACAACGTCTGCTTGCTCCCCAAAGCTTTCACCTGCGTATTCACTTCTGTGTTATGGTCTAAATTATTTTCACATCTGTGACTCTACGCCTAAAATGCAAGTTATCGAAGTGTATGTGTGCGTCTTCTTCTTGCCTGCAAGGATTACGTTGGGAACGCTCATATGTCTAGCATACAGTTCACTTTGTGGGTCGTCTATGCCTTGCAAAACGCGATACAGCAATTCCTACCGGGCATACCCTTGCTGTTACACCGGTGACTGCAGAGGGCACTTCCGGACATATACAGCTTGATACAACTTGGCTAGAACGAGGTCGCGAATCCGCGTCTAGGCGACCGTATTTCGGTATGGGCCCGATGCGACCAGCGTTAGCGTATACACCGTATTTCCTCGCATACAACCCACCCCATGAAACTGGCAAATGTGCATAAAAGGTGGGGGGTGCGGGTGATATGCACATGTTATATGCACTACTTTTTAGGGGCGAAGCTCCTTATGGCGAGACCTGGCCGGTTGTCAAGCGGCGTCGGGCGTCCATCATCAACCATCCTCTGTACCCCGCAGTGTTCCCTTATCGTACAATAGAGGGCTGGATTTTGATCTCCAAGGTAGCGCCTGTGTGAGATTTCTCCTGTGCGTGATTAAACAATAAAAATTCACAGCGTACATGTAAAATTAAAGTGAGCTGCAAGTCGCCATGACTCTCATCGACCCTTTAGTATAAACGCGCCCATATCTCACGTCGTTGATGATGTACTGGGCAGAATTCACGGAAGATTCACGGTTTACCGATGAACCTCCGGAGCTTCGCCCACTCATCATCATTCACTCCGTGGATATGCTGTGAATTTTTTTTCTGTTTGTAGCGCTAAATTAATGGGACGGGTTATATGCGGACGATACGCTATATGCGAGAAATTGCGGTATATGCATGTACATTTGTGTTACTTGTATTCCTTAGATAGACGCTTGAAAAAAATAGAAAATCGGTAACCTTTGATAGCCGCTACAGGTACAAACATTTCCGAGGTTGGGATCTTCGTTACGTAAAAAAAGCAGCGTTTACCAGTCCCTTTACCACGTAGCAAAACGAAACTACCCATAACATTTTCAGTGGCCAGTCCGCGGTGAAGCTCCTCCTGTGCGGCCTTCTGCTTTTCGTTGTCCTTCTCCTCTTCAGCATGGCAATCATGTTCGCCTATGCTTTGGCAGGTAAGCCATAGGATTTTGCGCGACGTGACACCTGGCAGCTTAATAGTGGTCTGTAGCGTGAAGTCCAAGCAATAAATTCACGTTAGTGTTGTCTGCCTTACCATGTTTTCTCATTAGCAAGGCTATTTCGGTGTGTTGGCCAGAGATGTTGGCAAGAGAATAACATTTAAGCGCGCAACCAGACGGGGACGGCGAAGAACACGTGGCAACCACAGCGACTGCTTTTCTTGGGGACAGGCGGAAATATTTCCTGTGCCTGTTTCTAGTTTAAGGAATGGAGAGATCAGCATTGCCCATAGCATTCAAAGCATAAGCTGTTTAGTTGCGTATTTCAGAATGCATGTCACTTTTCCTGGCCGAATTCGGCTTCGACGCTCCTTCATTCGAGTTTCCCCACGTCCTTATTACGGGTAGTTCCGGTCTGACGTAACAGTGAATGTGTTTCCTGCGCGCCGGATGAGGCCAGTTTCAATATCATCATTGAAATTCGATGATGAATATCTCAAATTACGGGCTACTTTGGCAATATGTAAAAAAATGGGTATGCCATAAATTTTGAAGTCCTACAAATTTTCCATTAAACAACTGCCCTCAACTCAACTAAATATTTAAAGCGTTTTTGTTAATAAATCACTTCGTTTTGACTTTGGCGGTAGCAAAGTATTTCCGTCTCCAAGCACAGTTCGTGTGCGAAGATGACAGGAGCCTGACTGCCATAAATTTTTCATTAGAAATCTCTGTAGTCTAAAAAAAGAACACCCTGTGCAAGAAATCGAACCCCGAACCTTCCAAATGCGTAGAGTATAGAACCCTCGACATCCGAAGTATTTGGGAACTCGACCATCAGATATTTAAACTGCGTAGGACATCGAACCATCGACCTCCTATGTGTGCAGGAATTCGAGCGCGAACGTAGGAAGTATGTAGCTTCTGCATGCTTAATAATAATAACTGGGGTTTTACGTCCCCAAAGTGCGATGTGATTATCAGAGACGGCGCAGTGGATGGCTCCGGAAATTTCGACCATCTGGTGTTCTTTAACGTGCACTGACATCGCACAGTACACGGGCCTCTGCCATTTCGCCTCCATCGAAATGCGACTGCCGCGGCCGGGATTGAACCCGCGACCTTCGGGTTAGCAGCCGAGCACCATAACCACTGCTCCACCGCGGTGGACGTCTGCATGCTTCGTATGTTTCCAGAACTCCTACGGCGATCTCCACGTAATTTTCGTATATGCGCTTTATTGTTCCAGGTAAGCGCTCGGTGGCCCGAAATGAGCGGACACAGGATGACTACGAGGGCACCGCGACAAGGCGGGAAGACGACGATGGCCACTCCGGTCGCCGTGCGGGCGAGGTTGCCACGACGCCGGTCTCTGCTGCGGGCGTTGCTCCCGCGGCCCGCAGGCAGCGAGAGAAGAGCGGCCAAATCGGCCGCAACAGCTGACTTTGGCTGCGCCTTCTCGATTCAGGAGGCATTCAGTGCTTTCTTGGTCGTTCCTTGCAGCTGGTATAATATAGCGCTTCAACGAATTAAAGCTAATTTTATACGTAAATGTGCCCGGAGGTTTTAGTGCGTGATCCTGATGTCAATCGCATATCCATACTGAAAGCTATAAAAGCTATAAAAGGTTGCGCGCCTTCTGTTTTGACAGAGACAAGCGGATCGCTCATAGCTTTGTTCGCGCTGTTCTCTGCGCTCGTTTTGCGACTAAGGTCGCTTCGCTTGTTGCAGCGGCTGCGTTTCCTTACGCAGCGTATTGTGTAGATATGGCAAATTGGATGCTGAAAGAGCTAACTGCTGGCGTTTCTTCGCAAAACATTCAGATTTGATGTTATCGGATCACTGCTTTACACTGGAATGCAAAACTCTGACTTCTTTTTCTTTCTTCTGCCGTCACATACAAATGGACTCGTTGAACAGTTTAACAGAGACCAGAGGTCTTATTCGCAGATGGTGGCTAAGATAGGTGGCATGGCGTATACACCATCTTAACAGCCCAGTCGATGTCGAGTACCACTAAATACCCTCGAAAAAAAGACAGATTATCTACTGACTACATGTTTTCTGTTGAAAAGAAGAAACGTTATAAGGGTATTAGGGTGAACACATTTGTGTGCCTAATCCCAATGTACAGAGCGCTATATATACTATAGAACACGCAGCACAGTCACAGCGAAAGCTGGAAAAGCGGAGGGATTACCATTAGACATAATCATGACTATAGGCTCGCACAAGTAATATATTTTACTCACGAATAGCTGGATCTTGCTGTGACCCAGGTAGAAGACGAGCAAAATGGTATTTTAAGAATGTATGGTCCGGTTTATTAAGGCAGAAAAAAACAACAAGAAAAAAGAATATGTTACTTCACAGTCGGCGAGGAACCACAGCAAAATTTGTATTACCGCAAATTCGCACGAGCCGTCATCGTATCACCGAGGTTCCACTGTATACGGCAGGCAAATGTCACAATTTACTTAAACGAGTTAAAAAAATACGAGCAGCTCCACACGCGACACCTGGCAATAGGAGCCGTCGTAGCATTCTTACAAGCCACTGGACCTCCCTCCCCAGTGTAGAGCTCAGGCCGACCTCTCTGCCTCTCTGTAAATAAAAAATGCCGGGCAAGGAATCTTGCTAACATATGTAATATAGCACCGTGGAAGAGTAAAAATAACAACCAGGCGTCATACAATGCAAATTGCGCAACGAGTGGGTCGTTGAATGCTTCCAACGCATTATAAAAGGCTGTGCCATAATTATTCTTTGTCATCATCCACAGCACAAAGTGCACATAATGCCTTACATATGTGTAGCGAATACCTCTCTTAACCTCAGAATGACGAATAATGGCATAGTGGCTGCTTCCCTACTTCACGAAAGTTACAGTGGTTTATGGCGTAGTGGGTACATTGCATGTGTACTTGTATTAGTTGCCCCAACCGAGTCTGCAACGGGCTGAGGAAAGGACGCTCTTTTACCTTTCGCTCTGACTGCGCTGCGTATTCTGCGCAGGCCTGCCGATTTTTTTGGCAATATATTTATGTGTGCTTATTACCTGGGAGTGCTAGCCAGCGCCACCCGTAGCACAGGCGGCATGTGTGGAACTCTCTTCTTTGCCAGTGGGCTTCACGGGGCATGTGATGGTTGCACAAGTTGCCGGCTGACCATTGAATCCTTGCATACTACAAAGGCTAAAGAATGCCATGATGAAGCCCTCGTTATGTAAGCACGAAAGGAGGAGAATGCTCCGAAGGGCTAGTTTTCTGTATTATACATAACTAATGAAACCGAGAGACAATTAAGCCAGGGAAATCATAGGGGGGATGTGATTTGTGGCTTCTTAATTGTATTGCAAAATTCTCACTTAATTAAAAGAAAATAAAGTAATCAGAAAATGACACTTTGACGAAAAACAGATTAATTCTGTGACCAGCGGCATCGATAGTCCCAAACATATGTATCTCTATCTCTACACGCTTATTATCTTATCTAATAATAAGCGTGTCTTGCTCATACAACGATTAAAACAAGGAAAATTAACCCTCCGTGTTCCAAGATTTTGTTCCGTTGGGGTTTTCCAGTTCAAAAATAAGCGGTATTTCGAATGTCCAGTCTTTCTTTCAAGCACCGTTTCGAATAGAGTGTTATACATTTGTGAAGCAAAATTTTAGAATACAGTTGAACCCACATATAACAATATTCAAGTGCCGCGAAAACTCCATTCTTATAACCGATAATTGCTATAAACGGGTTGCACGAAAAAAGGCAAAATAGAGGGACGGCAGGCTGTTGTGAGAAACTATAATATCGGATGGGATATGCGAACAGGCATTAGTGATGAAAATTTTTCGGACATGCTTGAAAATTCGGACGCTTTCACGAGACCACCACAAGCCTTAGAGAGCCAATGTTTGACAACATCTGAAGTTTCGGACGCTGAAACTCTTCCAGGTCTAAACGTTTTAGTCATATTGCATGTCCGAAAGTGCATTAACAGAAGCCACCGCCACTCCCGCGTCGTAGCGCATTTTGAAAGACAGCTTTGCCGCAATATTGAAACGCTGCGCGGTGAAGCATGCCGCAAATCCAAATGGGCGCTGGGGGATGTTGTGGTTGTGTTCGGGGGTTCTGTAGCACGAATTTCTCGTTTACTTCTTTCTTCTCCAGGATTTCACGTTCCATTACCTTTCGGCATGCACACCGAACAGCCAGAATTCACTGTTACAACCGATAATGTGGCATGCGGGTATTGGTGTAAGCGGGTTATTTCACCAAAGAAAACATACAAAAGTTGATGGGGCAGCAGCTTCTGATTGTTATAACTGATATATTGTTAAAACCGGTAGAGTTATAAGTGTGTTCGACTGTATTCGGACACCCCAACACTTTATGGGGATAGTTTAAGGGGAAGCCGATTGTTTTTAATGGGGTCACGGTGGATGCACCCTGTAATATCCAGATTTCCAGAAGGATTTTTTGTTAGTTATCGAAAGCAATAGTAACACAAGGCTGGAGGTCCAACTGGTACGCCCAGTAGCAAGAGATTCCTGATGATTTAAAGTATGTGGCATCCCGTCACACATGATTAGTATGTAGTACTTGGTGTGTGTTCATGTGTCAACGTGGGTACGGCGTATTAATCAGAACGTGCATATAGACAAATAATAAATTTGCCATTAAGCTGCAGCCTAATGGATTTTCAAGGACATCACGAATGCAGGAAAGGTAAATGTTTTTAAACACTTCCTTACAAGGTTGTACCTGCAAGCGCAATTTATAAAGAAATTGCCGCATTGGAAGTTAAGGTCCTTATCGCTTTGCAATTTTGAAATCTAATCGTTGAAATGATTTTCTGGTTCTTGAACACATAGAATGTTGCTACAGTATATTTAGCGTGAGAATA
>JALIZH010020772.1:0-38068 GCA_030522465.1 Rhipicephalus appendiculatus | reverse complement strand
TGTGCTTAGCTCACGTACATTTTCAAAAAGCAATCTTCGAGTACCTGGCTTGTAGTCAGTCCCACGAGCAGTAATCAAACCTTCGAAAACCAAACAAGAAACTGAGCATGTGAGAACTGAGCCGTTATTTAGAATTCAGATTGCGCACTTGCTCAGAAGACATTCAAATTTTATGACCAGCCACCCAAGTATTGTAAGCATTTTGAAGTGTTTTCCAATTTCTTTATATTTACTGTCACAAATCCAAATCTTTGAGCACTTAGCCTACATTCCCTCAAGGCTGATTATAGGAACTGATTTTCACATAATATAATAAAGAAATACTTGGCTGCTTTATGAACTGCGCTAGAATAGCTCCTATTTGCGTGCCTCGATGCTTCTATTGTTCAAAAGGCGTGAAAACCTTAGGACAAGGTTAGCTGCGCTAGAACTGAACAGTAGGCAAGCGCACATAAGTCAATTAAATGACTCACACACGCACGCACGCACACACAAACACACACACACACGCACGCACGCACACGCACACACACACACACAAACACACACACACACGCACGCACGCACGCACACACACACACACACACACGCACGCACGCATGCATGCACACACACACACACACACACGCGCGCGCGCTCAAATGACTTGTAACGGTTTTGCTTTTTGTGACTTGTGTGAGCTTTTTTTTTCTTTTGAAATGCGCATTGGAAAAGACAACTACGGAAATATGTTCAAACATACCTTCACCGATAAGAAAAAATGCAAGAAACAGTACCAATAGAGAGTAAAGCCAATCTTAGGTTGTTAGTTGTAACGCGCCACCGGTAACTAGTAACTTTTTTCAGTAGCTTGTAACTGTTACTAGTTACCTTGAATTTAAATGAACTTGTAACTGTAGCACTGTTATTTTTTTACACAGTAACTTTAATGGTAAGTACCGTGACAGTTACATCCGTTCACATAAAAAAAATATCCAACACGTACACTCCTTAAAGGCGGACCTTAAAGGCTTGCCACTGTTTCGAACTCTCTTCGTTACCATGCTCTATCCACCTTTTAACTTTCCTCATTACGGCTCCCTCTCAGTTTAGGAGGGGAGGTGCTAAGAGGATTATATTTCCTGCAAAAAACCGAGGTCGATGGTTAGTCTTTAACGTAATTTCCAAGTTTACTTGCAAACTTGGAAGTAAAGTTTGAAGTAATTATGAAATTGTCTGCTTGGAAACATGGATCATGCTGCAACTGAACAGCTTGCTGTGTTCGCGTCTCGTTTCGTGAATCACGTCCCCATGACTAACTAAAGCCATATTTTAATTGGTGTTCTCCAGTTCTCTTAATCCCCATTAACTCCTTCTAACTCCTAATGTAGCTCCGCTAGTCGAGATTTACTAGATAGGGGGCACCCTGTTGCCCGGTTCAAATGCCAGTACGACAGGATTTCAGGCTTTGTTATGCGAGAACTGCGTGGAATTGTGCGAAAAAAAATAGGCAAGGGCACATAAGTCAATTGAATGACAAGCACACACACGCGCGCGCTTGTGTGTGTGCGTATGTGACTTGATCCTATCTTCTTACCCACTTTGTTTTCTTCCCTCTCTCTCTCTGATGTTTATATTCCCCTTTCGCATTTCCCCAGCGTAGTGTAGTCAACCACGCATGTACGCCCGCTCCCAAAAGTTTACGGAACGCGGGCTCCACTGAAAATGCAATTTCTGCTCTGTGCAAGGCGCATCTAACCTAGCAGGTAGCTGCGTAGGTCGCAAGGACTACTACAAGCTGGAACATCTGTTTGGGGGCTATGTTCAAAGACAAAGTGGGAATATATCATTTTCGGAAATTTCGTGTTCCGAAAACTTTTGAGGGCGGGGGTACCTGGTTAACATCCCGGCCTTCCCTCTTTTTAAAGACGATAGTCTTTCTTGGGATACTTCAACGCAGAAATTTTGGTCGGTCTGTGTGTCTGTCTGTCACACGATTCAGCCGGCTAAAGTTTAA
Organism: Rhipicephalus appendiculatus; assembly: GCA_030522465.1. Taxonomy (NCBI): domain Eukaryota; kingdom Metazoa; phylum Arthropoda; class Arachnida; order Ixodida; family Ixodidae; genus Rhipicephalus; species Rhipicephalus appendiculatus. The sequence continues at coordinate 36,072 of JALIZH010020772.1, read as the reverse complement.
GCACTTGCTGATTGCCCAGCCATCTTGAACAGGGAGCTGCATTCATACTTGTGAACATTGTCGATCAAAAGGCAAATATTACGCATATCTGAGGCGCAACGTCAATACGTAAGTATTATGTGGTGTGTACCTTTGTTAGAAAGCACATAGATACGTAATTTTAAAGACCCTAGTGTTTTTTAGGCTGCGCTGAAAATGCGGGCCACCTCGCAAAAGCGAAGAGCCGTCGTCTGTCTCTGAGGTGGCGCGAAGTGCCACGTGTTTCATCCGACGCACGGTAGCTGGCGCAGTCTGCCCCCGTCGCTTAGGGTTCCTCGATGCGCGCGCCCCCCTTGGAGGGTGGAGCCATTCTTTGAGGGGGTGAATGCCGCTTTCCGATCGGCGGCCGCCATTCGGCTCCCCCCGCCTCGTCGCGGCTGGTTGAGTGAGACAGGTGCGCGGCGGTTTCTCGGACAAAATGCCCGGGTGTTGCGTGCCACAGTGCACAAACCACTCGCGAAATGGCTATAAGATGTTCAGATTTCCGAAAGATCCGAAAGGGCGACTCCTGTGGCTGGTAAAGATCAAGCGCGACAAATGGAAACCCGCGGACCGTTCGTGTTTGTGCAGCCTAAGATATGCCATTTCAGCATTTGGAGAGTTATAACTCGCCGCGCTTACGCTGGCCTTCTTGCTCGACGTAACTCGCCGCAACGTATACGTTGCCGAAAGAATACTTTCGGGGCACGCACTCTTCTCGCATTGTAGGTCCAGAAACGACGCCTTGGCGTTTGTCAGCTGGTTCCCGGACGCGTATTGCCGAACGGTGACGGCGTATGTGCGTGTGTCTGTTTGCGTGTATGTGCGTGTACGTGTGTGTTTGTGCGCATGTACGCATGATTGTGCGTGCTTGTGTGTGCGTGTACGCGTGCGTGTCTGAGTGCGCGCACACGCGTCTGTGTGTGTGTGCGTGCGTTGCCGCGTGTGCGCGTGCCCGTGTGTGTGTACGTGTGTGCGCATGCTTGTCGGTGAGTGTGTGTATGCGTGCGTGTACGTGTGTGTGCGTGCGTGTGTGGGTGTACTTATGTGTGCGCGTGTTTTTGTGTACGTGTGTGTGTGCACGCATGCGTGTGTATGTGTACGTGTGAGTGCGAGCCTGTGTGTGTGTTCGTATTGTGTGCGAATGCGTGTGCGTGGGTGCATATCTGCGTGCATGTGTGGGTTTGTGCTTGTGTATACGTATACGTGTGTGTTTGTGCGTGTACGCATGATTGTGCGTGCATGTGTGTGTGTCTGTGCGTGCGAGCATGTGCGCATGCGTGTGTGTGCGTGTGTGTTTCTACGCGTGTGCGTGTTTACGCGTGCGTGTGATTGCGTGTGTGTGCGTGGGCGCCTGTGCGCATGCGTGTGTGCGCGTGCGTGTGTGCATCATTTAATGCCATAAATTTCATGACTTAATGCCATAAAAGCCGTATGTAGAGCCCCAAATAGTATGATATGTATTCAACAATTTTTTTTTTGCCCATCTGCTATTTACAGTAAGGTAAAAGAGATGAAAAAGATGAAAACAAAATTCAGAATACTGCGCGTTGCAGGGTGCGATCCGTAAATGGGGTAGCTGATGAATAATTCGAAAACATGATCTGAAAATATGGTGTGCATTCACAGTTTTTCGCTTTTCTCGTGACAGCACGTGGTTTTCTTTTTTTTATTCCTTTTTTTCGCACGGCTGGCAAACTGTTTTTACACTTTTGTGGAAGGCACAAAACACACAGACACAATGAAATGCCATGGGACTTGGGTGCATGTGTTTCGCATCTTTAACCAATATAAATAGTTACCGACTAGCTTAAGAAGATGCTGACTGAAGGTGTGAACGCGGCTGGCGTGGACGGTAGTTTTCTGCTGCGAGCAACTCCAGCTGCTAATGTCGCTTTAAAAATAAAGATTAGAGAATAGAAATCTCAGACCTTCACACTCCCGATGCGAAAACTTTGTATTTTTGTCATGTTGTTTGAGTACCACTCGTTTTGACACAACGAACTCCGCATGCAGCCGCGCGACGCCCGTCGGCTGCCTATCGTGGCTATAGGCGGCCTGCAGAGAGGGCATCGTAATGGCGGACGCCGTAGCAGACGACGCTGTTGTCTCCACCCTCCACGGCGGCGGAGGGGAGCGCGCGCATCGAGGAACCCTACCGTCGCTGCAAACAAGGAAGGCTCTTTTCGCGGTCGCTCTGCACGACTTCTCGGCTTTTGACGCCTTTGACTCAAACACCTTAGGCCACCTACTACGCATTCGCCAATATCAGTGCATTTTCGAGCCTACTCTCCGCAATCAACTTAAAGGGGACACTAAAGAGCAAAACGATTTTTTTCGTACTAGTAAATTGCTCTTTAACGGTACCAAAAACACCGCGCTTGCGGCGAGAAGACGCTTGGTCATGCCAGGACGTAAATGGTACGAGAACACCATCACGGGCGGCCGTGGATGAGACCAGGAGTCAAGTAGTACGGCCAGCAGAAGACTATCGTCTTTCGACGACATTTGCAGCGAAGCACGCAGATACGCGGCCAATTTTTTTATTCCTTCTTTCGTAAGCCATGAACTAGATTAATACGCGCGGAGGAGCAGTTGATATGGCGCTCGGCTGCTGACGCGAAGGTGGCGCGTTCAATCCCAGGTCACGGCGCTGGCATTTCGATGGAGGTGAAATAGTGCACGTTAATGAATACCAGATGGTAGAAATTTCCGCAGCCCTTCACAGCGGTGTCTCTGATAAACCTATCGCGGTTTTCAGGCGAAACACTTCAGATGTTATAGTTATTAATGTACTGAATTACTTGGCGAAGCTTTAGCAGTAAGTAATTAGTTTTTGTACCATTTTACAGTTAATTCCTCATGCGCATCAACGCAATTTTTCTTATTATTTTCAATTTTTTTTGCCGATTCTCCAGAAACTTAGCGGATGCTATCCACTTTGTGCGAATGTGTAGACGAAATGCCCCTTTGGACCTTCTGTTAATGTGTTGTTCAGTTTTCTGCTCATTCCCTCAAATTGGTGATGAACGCTCTGCTCATGTGCTGCTGAAGTTTATGATCAAGTTAGCGCTTATTTCGTTTCGAAACTTTGGGCGGTATTTCTGTAGGATTTTATGTTCAAAGTCAGTTAAACTATATGTTAGTCTTTGAAATAACTTTCCGTAGCCTGTCACATATTCTTCTGGCATTTATGAACTGCTTATTGACGTTTGTAGAACCATGAATTGTCCGTCACATTATGCTATGGAAATAGACGGACATGGCCTGTTTTTCATCTAGTTATCACTTTGTGGAAGTAAAACCATTAATTTATTCTCCCTTTACAGGATATGCCACAAGGGTACTATTGCGAATCGACAAGCCAGTGTGCAACCGGATTGTGCTGCTTGAAGCCGATCATAGGTGGTTCACCAACTTGCCAACCTCTGGCAAAATTAACGGAACAGTGTACAATCAGGCCACTCGGTGGAGTCTATACGCATCATTGCCCCTGTGTTGATGGAGGTAAAGTCGCTCCTTATATGAATAGCTGCCCATGCACTGAAGCAATTTTAAGCGTTGTGATGTTGCTTTCATTTCGCATCGCTCTGAGTGCCTGATTTCTCATGTGAAATTTGTCCAGTGAGAAGTGTGCTCTATAGGCTAAATTCAGCTTCACTGTTCCTGCCTAGCCTCAGTATTGCTCTATTGGCCAATTTTACTGCTAGTCGCGAATCGCGCAGTGTTTTTTTTTTCACCCACTTCCTATATACGTGCACAACACTTGCAGCACTGAGCGGGTAAGGAGCTGAAGAGCTCAGCTTGGGATCGAGATATTACTGCTGTTAGAGCGAAAGCTCTATTACGCGGTCTCCCAAGGTCGTTCACCGCGTCGCAAGAACCTGAGCCACAAGCGCGTAAGTGCCGCAGGCATCACATCACGTCGCGTGATCCACTCCCGAGAAGCTTCGCAGGCGCGCTCACTCAGAGCTCTGCCGCTTCGGTACCACGGGATCAGACCAATGTTTCATGGATTCTTTGCAGTCGCTTGGTCGCTCGCTGCTCGCTATGGCGCCGGCTTGGCTGGCTGTGCGTGCGTGCGCTCCATCGCAAACCACATCCTTAAATGAAAATTCCGCAGATTCCACGCCTTGTCCGCCACTGTGGATCAGTGGCTAAGTTGCTCGGCTGCTGACCCGAAGGTCGCGGGTTCGAGCCCGGCCCGTGGAGAATTCCGGTGGAGGCGAAATGGTAGAGGTCCGTGTACTGTGCGATGTCAGTGCACGTTAAAGAACACCAGATGGTCAAAATATCCGGAGCCCTCCACACCGACGTCTCTCATAATCATATCGTGGTTTTGGGACGTAAAACCCCACATATTATTACTATTATTAGATGCCAAGCCTTGTGCGAATCGGTCTCATTCAAAGCAGTCGGCGAGTAAACGTCTAAGGTGCCGTAATTTTTGTTTTGGGCCAGGCTTTACGAGGTATCTCGATAGACCTGTTTATATCAGTGTAGTAGCTGTATGCGCATCGCGGGCTTACCAGGAACGTTGACTACACTGGCGTTCAAAGGTTACCTATAGTCTGACGTAACTTCAGCACTCACGTTAGAGCAAAGACTCTAGTATTGTATTGTACTCTAGTATTGTAGTAGTATTGAAACGAAGTGCAGCCTACAGTTCGCTTATATGAGTTTGATACGAAAGTTTCGTTAGCGCATGCCTCCGGGGATGGGCAATGCTTGAACATAACATGGTCAATGAAAGGAATACTAATGTAATGTTTATTAAACTGCTATAAAAGCAGGAGCGGACTCAACACTGTAACTACACTTGTCGTTAACCCGACATGATGCTTGTGTCATAGAACTACACATTTAATCCATGGAAGTTAGCAGCGCGAAAAACGAGACGACGCACACAGGGAGAACAGACAAGTACAAGCGCTGACTTTCAACTAAGCTTCTTTAATCGGAAATAAAACATATATGCATCACACCGCCAAACGGTACATGCGCAAACAACACTTGCTCTTCTTTCCTCGCTCAAAACCAACAGCACACACATGTCACATGTCTCATGTAATCCCAAGATACGAAATTTCCTTATCAAGCAGTGTTACCGACGCCTGACTGACACATGATAAGGAAATTTCGTATCCTGGGATTACATGTGACATGTGTGTGCTGTTGGTTTTGAGCGAGGAAAGAAGAGCAAGTGTTGTTTGCGCATGTACCGTTTGGCGGTGTGATGCATATATGTTTTATTTCCGATTAAAGAAGCTTAGTTGAAAGTCAGCGCTTGTACTTGTCTGTTCTCCCTGTGTGCGTCGTCTCGTTTTTCGCGCTGCTAACTTCCACGGATCCATACCAACTGGCCCAGCTTTCTACACTTCTACACATTTAATGTTTATTGCTTTGTTTAGATAGCGAGCACTGCGACTACAATTGACGTTACATCGAAATTACGCTTGCATAGGGTCTTTCTCCAACGCAGTTTCTGGACCTGCCGTGGCAAAGAGGTAAAATACCTGAATGCCACACAGAATTCTTGGGTTCGAATCCTGCTGCGATCCTGATTTTCATTATTTTCATTCGTCAGGTCAACGCTGCCGATATCTTTTTTTTTTTTGTTAACGCTCTCGTGTTTAAATTGCGGATGTCTGTTCTCGCCGTTCTTGGGCGGATATAAACTGTCAATCACGCATGGCGTATATCCCGCATACCACGGCCCCTTGTATACATGTATATGCCACACATGTCTGGAGGAGACGGTTTGACGACGTACATCACAGGGTTTTCATGTTATTCATGTCATGACCAGGAAGGCGGATTCGTCAAACCCTCTTACCCTCCCATACCAATTTTGGTATGCAGCAAGCTGAGGAGGCGATCACCAGAACACCCAGATGTAGGCGCATAGATAGACAGACAGACAGACAGACAGACAGACAGACAGACAGACAGACAGACAGACAGATAGATAGATAGATAGATAGATAGATAGATAGATAGATAGATAGATAGATAGATAGATAGATAGATAGATAGATAGATAGATAGATAGATAGATAGATAGATAGATAGATAGATAGATAGATAGATAGATAGATAGATAGATAGATAGATAGAAACGCTCACAGTGTCTTACGTTCGCTAAGAAATGCTTTCCATTTAAAATGACTGTTCTAGTGAGTCTGTTTGTCATATTCATAGCGCAAAACTGAAGAAGGAAAGAAACCTATCTTTTCGGCGAGATTTTGGGCAACTTGTCGTACTTACGGCGTTATCACGATACAGTGCACGCATTTGCTTATCTGTGCTTGTACACTAATCCGTGCAGCGGCTTCCTGCAACTTAGGTGACGAACAATCAAGCGCCTCACCACATGCGTGGGGACTATTATCATTCACTGGTATCAGTCATCTCCATAATTATGGTTTCTGTATACTATGTTAATGGAAGAGGCAAAGCACGCAAAAAAAAACCAATCAAAAGCGCGCGCGTGATTTTGTGACAATGACACGCGTACGTAGGACGCTCGACATGTGATTAACAAGTTGAATAAATCAATAGAATTTCCGTAATGCGCATCTGTATCGGGAACGCAATTTGTCAGACCGAGCGCGAACACGTGGAAAGAAGAGCCAGACACAACCAGTACAAGATTGTGTCTGAGCAAATATTGTCTGAAGGACGACCAATGAAAGCCAACGACTCAGCTAACCGATTCTGAAGGGCGGTCAAAGTGGCCCAACATTTGCCGGTGAAACCAACTGGCTCAAGAAATATTGGCTAAAAGGCGGAATACATGGCCCACCATAGCCAGTGAAAGTAAGTCGCTCAGCCGACACCGGCTTTATGGATGTAAACCTCGACGGTGAAAGCCCAATATGGGCTTTCACCGGCCACGTTTTAGCGTATTTCAAGTTTTGGCGTCTTTCAGCCCAATATGGGCTGAAAGACGCTAAAACTTGTTCACCATTACCGGCCGAAATCACTCCTCAGCCCATATTGGCTCACAGTGACAACATCGGGTCGGCAATGAGCCTTGCATGGCCACCGTTAAATTATGGGTCATAATTGTGCTAATTTTTTCTGTTGCAGCTCGCTGCGATCGAAGCATGTACATGTGTGTGCCACCAGATGTCTATGCTTATGAATTTATTATGGCTGGTAAACATCGAAAATGACCAAAGATACATTTACAGTTTTTCAAGTTCACAAATCAAGGCAGAACAATAAAGGCATATGAGCTTGTGGTATATTGTTCCTTTTACCACTGTTTAGTTTTTATTCATACACATTACAGCTATCCATATTATTACAGCTGAAGCAATCCATAAAAACAATGGTAAAACAGTTAAGTTGACATCGCATAGTTCGTGTCAGTGGACTTATTTTCTGGATTATTTTGATGCTTAGAACACATTTCCTTCACTGTTCATTCAATGCTTGGCTTATTTAGTTATATTTCCTAACAAATCGTAATATCAGCTTTGTTCTGAGGTTGCCTTAATGTTTAAAGGGAAGCTGATGCCAAGGGGACCCTGAAACAGTTTTCTTTACATTTTATCAGCGTTTAGATTATGAGAGCATGAGATCATTTGTACCATACATTAAGCGACGCACATTGTATCAAGGCAGCTGTGGTCAATTATACGCCTCAATGCCGAGGATCCTTCGCCTCCGAGAACTACGATTAGAGAATCATCAAATATGAGATCACCGCCTACCAGAGACGGCCTTCATGAGAACACTTGCCTTCGAAAACACTACATTACTACATGACGTGGAGGGTTTGGAGCAAGTCGGCGCAGCCGTGACCCAACGCCATGACCGAACTGTAATGCAAGACAATGAGCCAGCGACCTCTACTGCTTCAATGATGGCCACAACGTCACCGCTCTGCTCGACACTGAAGCCATAAAAAATGCGGATATGTCTTTTTTTTTTTTGTTAGGAACACAGAAGCCAAATTCCAAAAGTAGAAAGCATACCTGAAACATACACTTTAAAATATCAGGCTACATTCAAGAACAATTCAAATATCATGCTGCTTTGCGAATGACGTGCATAGGTCTACAAATAAACGCGTTTTTGGAGTACCTTTCAGTATGCACGCGATCATCACAGACAACATTAGAACGTTCTGTGAGGCATGTATGTCCAACTGACACATTTCGCTGCCGATTACATTTTTAGGGGCGAAGCTCCTAAGGGTGTGGGTCTGTCCCTCCTCTGTAGTTGTCGTAGTAGTAGTAGGTAGGTAGATAGCCACGTATAGTGGAATGTACCCACTCCGCGTGATAAAGATGACGATGACGCAGTATAGTGGAATGTACCCACTACACGTGATAACGATGAAGTATAAGCGCGTTCCAGTATAGTGGAATGTACCCACTACACGTGACAACGATGACGATGACATCATTCACTTCATGGATATGGCGTGATTTTAGGGGCGAAGCTCCTTAGGGTGTGGGTCTGTTCCTCCTCTGTAGTAGTAGTAGTAGGTAGGTAGGTAGGTAGGTAGGTAGGTAGGTAGGTAGGTAGGTAGGTAGGTAGGTAGGTAGGTAGGTAGGTAGCCACATGTAGTGAAATGTACCCACTCCACGTGATAAAGATGACGATGACGCAGTATAGTGGAATGTACCCACTACACGTGATAACGATGACGATGACGCAGTATAGTGGAATGTACCCACTACACATAACGATGAAGTATAAGCGCGTTCCAGTATAGTGCAATGTACCCACTACGCGTGGGTACAGCAGGGTCCTAGCTCCACAACAGGGCTTCCCAGGCCCCTCTACTATTCATATTCGATTTTGCCCCTAGGGAGCTATCGCACTCCCAGATTATGTGGTTGAGGTTCCCTCTCGCCCCACAGTGCTTGTAGTTATAAATCTGGTCTGGCCATATCACTTTCACACCAACGATAGGAAACGCCTCATGACATCATCCCTAGTATGACGCAGACAGACGCCCCTTGTGACGTTACACAAAAAGCTAGCGTTTTCGATGTCGCAGAACATCCGTCGGGCGCACACGAATCCACGGCTGTCACCCAACGAGGGCTATTGTGTCCCGCTTCTCTCGCTCTCAACGCACGACCGAAGAGGAATGGATCTCTGCGCTACGGAGCTCAGAACTTTCACATCAACTCAGGGCTGTCCAGAGGGCCCACGACGCAGCGATGAGTCTCAGTCTACCAGTCCCGACGTCGGAGCAGCCCGCAGCTCTACCGCCTTGAGCAGAAGTGTTCCTCAGGACCTTAATAAAGTTCTGTGTCTGTCTGTCTGTGTCTCGCTCCATTACGGAGCTGCTTTCAATGTGGCTTTGGCAGCTTGCGCTAGGAATGCTTTTCTTTTTCCTGAAAGAGACACGCTCAAAGCACCTACATCGTTCCATTCTCAACCGCGCGCGGGTCCCCTATTTGAACACTGCACGTTCAGCGTCAGTGAAGCCTGACCGCACGTGGTCTCAGGCGTTTCCCCGCTGCGGGGCGCTAGTTCCTAGCGATTTTAGGCCGGGCGTTGTTCTCAAGTGAAGCTAAAGTTGGTCACAATCAAATACCCTAGCATTAATTATACGACACGTTAGAACATTTACGATTCAATTTCGGCATTACCAGACACAAGGCTACAAATTAGTGTAAAAAAGTCACAAACAAAAATTTCGCTGTCAGGTGTCCTTTAAGGAGCACTGGCACAAAATTTCGAAGGCGAGATAATGAGTGAGATATATTTATGTGGAGACATACACACCATCTACGAAATATCAAGGGTAAATATAGCCTAGAACATATTTAAAATCAATTTTTCACTGCATGCCGCGCGACCCGGTTGTGCGGTCACCTTTCGATGGAGGGGAAATTCCAGAGGCCCGTGTACTGTGTGATGTCAGTGCACGTTAAAGAACTCCAGATTGTCGAAATTTCTGAAGACCTCCACTACAGCTTCTAAAATAATCATATCGTGACTTTGGGACGTAAAACCCGGATATTATTATTAAAGGGTGGCGCATGGATTAAAACAGCAGTTTGTATGAAAGCCGTCCACATGGAACTAAGTCGTGGTGAGCGACGTCCCTAAAAAAACAATTAGAACTTTTTGTAATGCCACAAAAATATATGCTTGCAATTCACTGATTCAAGTCCGCGAAAAACAGCAGCACAAGAAAAGCTGGCTCACCTTGTGGCTTTTGGCAAATTTCGTATTTACGTGAGCGCACACCGCACTGCACTATTGTCAAGTTTCTAGCATGCGATAAGACTTAATCGTATTCATCGAGGAAGTATTACATGGATAGAAGGATACAAATGTTACATATGTTGAACAAATCAAAATCAGGCTTGATAGCAGAGACGCCGACCAAGTGTTTTGCCCTAACTTTTGTATTTACCACGATACCCGATCTCCCAGAAAGCACTTACGTCAAACTTTATGTAACGCCTACCACGTCAAACTACCAACGTTTTCTCAAATGCCTGCGTGTGCATTCCATAAATTTAATGAGCTTAAAATTAACCAAGTTCTCTGATGACCGAGTGGCGAAGCCACCCTCATGCTTTGTTCTGCTTCTTACGCGCATTCGGACACTCATTTTTCCACCACGTAGCACGTCCCTTGCGAATCATACCATTTGCTTCGGGTACCCATTTCGACGTGGCATCAATCAAATAGGCCGTATAATATTCGACATCGTCTATACTTAGAGCCGACACCTCAGTGCACGTCATGCTAGTTAACATTCCTACTTTTTCACTCGGCTGAGCCAAGAGTCTATGGGGACACCTGTTGAGGAAGTTGACTTTTCTTAGTTGTACCGACGATTATCGGGAAATAGTCTCCCGTTCAGATTTTTAATAACATTCTATTTAACATGTACTACAAGTGCGGGAATCAAATGTTAAGATCTATAGAGTAGTGTGATTTCCTTCCAAGGCTACGGTATGTGGGCTCCCTTGTATTGAACAAATGTGTTCCCAAGGAAAAAACAAATGCTTCAATGAGACGACCTTGTGTATTCCAGAGAGAATCACCCAATAGGCTTTTTTGTGGGTTCAAATTTAGAATTGAATGAGGTTCCGGGAGTTTATGTAGTAATGATTCTAAGTCGCGTTTGTTCAGCTGGTTATGTGGTCGGATGCACAATCACCAAATAGGAGCGAGTGTACTAAATGCAAAGCATTTCTTAGCGAACCAAACACCTTTTCTATCTATCTGCTGTCCTTAGGTATTTTAGCAATGCTTTCGTCACTTGAATTCTCGATGACTTTTCAGTATGACATTGGAGGAAAGATCTAGTGTCATCGTTCTTTTGTTAAGACGAAAGAGTACATGTTAACTTGGCCTATTACTGTCTCAGAATATAACGAACATTACATATTAACTCATATGTCTCGCCAAGCAATGTTCACAAATTGATCATCCCGGAAGAATACAGTGAAAACCGGTTTTTATGATATGCGCATGATAGCACCATATCGTGGAGTTCATTTGGGTAAAACTGACACCTGTTGTCTAATGTGAGTTCAGTGGTTACGTTGGACCATAGGAACCATAGGATACACTTTGGGCATCAGTGTACTCTACCTGTCTGGTTGGTCCACAATCGTCGCCAAAAAAATTCCCCATCTCCCGCTAAAGGGAACCACGTGTGGATGCGAAGCAGCGGGGAGATAATTAGCTTGAGCAGGAGGAACGTCGCCGCTCTCATTTCACGGCAGTGGTCCAGGCGCTCATCGCGGCGCTGCGCAGGAGAGAGAATGAGGCGCGCGCGCTCCGTCATTTTCATACCGCGGAACTACCGTGGCGCCCCCCAGCGGAGTATGCAGCTGTCACACCACCTGTCGCACGGCCGGACTGGAGGAGCGGCACTCTCTTACGGCCTGCGCTTCGTGTCTAGTTCCCACCTTTCACCACCGCAAGTTCGCGGCGCTGCGGCCCAACCCTCGCCAGTACAGCTGCAGGGAGGAGCGGCGCCCGCGCACTTGAAATATTCCGCGGCAGATCAAAAACACGTGCGGCACGCGTGGTCAGCTGACTCGGTCAGAAGCGAGGCGTCGACTGAGAAAAGGGAGGGTCGGGTCGAAGCTCCCCCCACGCGGCGATCCCTGCAACGAGCAGTCAAGAATCTGCCCTATTGTTCCCTCCTTGGGTGCGCAGGCCGTAAGAGAGTGCGCGCGTGTCTCTCCTCCAGTCCGGCCGTGCCTGTCGTTCGCGTCGCTCCGTGCAGAATTCCTAGAGGAAAGGACGGGGGGGGGACCGTAGGAGAGGAGAGAGAGGGGGGAGGGGACGTGCATGCGCTGTGGGGTGTGGGACGCGTGAGCCGCTCCGTAGAGTAGATTATTCCAAGAGGAGAGAGGAGGAGAGGACGCGCATGCGCTGTGGGACGCCGGAGCCGCTCCGTAGAGTATTCCTAGAGGAGAGAGGACGCGCATGCGCCGCTCCGTAGAGTAGATGATTCCTAGAGTAGAGGAAGGGGGGTGAGCGTAGGAGAGCACAGGGGAGGGGACGGGCATGCGCTGTGGGGGGTGTGGGACGCTCCGTAGAGTAGACGATTTCTAGAGGAGAGAAAGGGAGTGAGCGTAGGAGAGAGAGGGGGAGGGCACGCGCATGCGCTGTGGTGGTGTGGAACGCGTGAAGGGGGGGACGGACTAAGTCCCCTCCAAACACATGCAAGCAAGATTAAGGAAAGTGGTCAACCTGGGCGACAGACACCACCTGCCTAGCCATTGCTAAGCAGCCTCTCTGTGCTCTCGGCCATGACTCAAAGAATGGGGTCAACCTGGGCGACAAACACCACCTGCCTAACCATTGCTAAGCAGCCTGTCTCTGCTCTCGGCCATGACTCTGATGACTGTGTTAGGGTTGACGGCCCTCATATTACTACAGTGTTCTGGTTAGGATAATGGGTGCTTCCCTACTTCATGAGAGTGGCCGGTCGCGGGACGGACGCGGGAGGGACGGACATAGCCCCGAGCATAAGATGCTTCGCATCTAAAAAGGATGGGGGGAGGGGGGGGGGGGGGGTAAGAGCACCTTTCTTCCCATATTGTTGCTTCTTCAAATATGCTTTCTACTGAAAATGCAGGCTTTCCTCATCAAATAGTCAAGGCCTGCGATAAATGCCCCCCCCCCCCCCCCCCCCGGTTTGAAATGTTACTCGCCACGGGCCTGCCCACGATATACCCATAATTACTCAAAATGCAGAGTCGGTCCAACTCGCGACGCTTGATTTAAAGGGACCCTGCAACACTTTTTGAGCATGGTCAGAAAATGCTGCCGATCGGTAGTGGAGGCTCCCGAGAACACGCGAGCCAAATATTATAGCGCAGCACGCGGCCTGGAATTTACAATAAATTCTCAAATTCAGCGGAAAATCGCTTTCTCTTCTATCGAAATGACGTTACAGGCTCAAAAGTCAGTAACGACCCAGGCCAAGTATCAGCCATTGGCTGATTGGAGCATGACGCGTCCGGTCGTTACTGGGGCTGCCGCGGGCGGCCGCGATTTGGCCACGCGTGCACGTGTGATCGCACTGAAAAGCCGCGCACTCGAAAAAAAAAACGAGAAAAAAAGTGATCAAGGTCACGAGGCACGCGTGACGTATTTTTCCCCCGTCTCATCTCTCCCTGCTCAGCTTCCAGCGTTTTTGTCGGGACGAGAGAAGAGAGGAAGTAAGTGCAGCATGCGACAAATCTGAAACTCCGCGCGTACTGGACGGATTCTAAAAATGAAATGACTGCCTACAGCCTCTGGTGCTCACTTATGAGGTCCCGGGAGAGGATGGTTCCTTAAAGTTCTTATATGTAAGGTTTTGTTTCCACGACACGCACACGTGCTGCTCGTACGATCCACGGGGAAAAAAAAACCTTTGCTGATGTTCTCTTCTTCGCACTCAAAATTCGTTAGGAGGAGTATCGTGAGACACTGCCTCGACAATGCTCTGAGCAAATCATGTCGCCTTTCAATGGAGAGCAGCCTAGACTGCCAAAAAGCCCGCCTTGCACAAGCAGGCAACCCCGACCATCTCCTGGTGTCGGTCGCAGAATCCCTGCTCAAAAAGCCTTCAGGTCGCCAACAGAGTACTACTGCTATGAATGCCCGGAAAAAGTTTGCAACCATGCCCTACCTACACAAGATTTCCCACAACGTAAAGAAAGTGGGCGCTCGAGCAAATATTAGCGTCGTTTCTACGGCTCCGAACAAGCTGGGAAAATTGTGCAGGCTCAGCAACCCAACTGCTCTCAAAGCACGTGGCTGTGACAAAAATCACAGAACACGGCACGTGCAATCCAAGGAAGGTGCCGTGTACCAGCTCCCCCTGTCGTGTGGGAAATCCTACGTGGGGCAGACGGGGTGGTGCCTCAACGACAGGCTTAGGGAGCACAAAAACAATGTTAACAAGGGAGGCGACGATTTGTTAACCGCGCATTGCCGCACCTGTGGGTGTTCACCTGTTTTTGATAAGTGCTCGGTGATATGCATGCACAAAGATGAAACTACGCGGTTGATCGTAGAATCGGCTACAATACATAAGCTAGGCCAGGAATGTGCCAACGCACCATCATTAACATTATCTAGAAAAGAATTGTCATTTCTTGATGCCACCACATTTGCGCATGCCTGAGTGTCCACCATTTCCATGTATATATTCAGTGATCCGGCTTCCAGTAAATCATTGTTGAAAGTTAGCGCTCGTGTGTGTTCTCCCTGTCCCGTCCTCGTCACTTCAGTGCCGCGCTTAATTTCATGATCAGGATTCTAAAAATTTTGTGGCGGTGAATTTGTGAGGCATTAAGCTACTTTAGTGAATCCACAACATGTCTACATGGAAAAGTGTTGCAGGGCCTCTTTAAGTCAATAAAAAAATGCTGTACATGCTCCCTTATTGCTTAGCATGTCATCGACTCCCGGAATGAATGAGACCTGCTGAGACTTTGTTGTACTTGCGATGAAAAATGTGAAGGACATAAACTGGACAAACATACAACTTGGCCGCCGGCAGGGACCAAGCCTGCAACCTTTAGATAACAGTCCGATGCTCCACCACTCAGCTATGGTGGAAGTTGTCCTAATATACACTTTATCGGGTATATCTGCGCCTTTAAACCTGGGGGAGTTTTAGTCAGCGCCACTCTTAGCCATGGCGGCGAATGTGAAACACGCCACTTTTGCCTGCTGACGTCACGTAGCACATGATCTTGTTAACAGCTGGCAGCTGATTAATAATCTCTTGCATACGCCTGAGGGCGTCAACTCTGCCAGATGAAGACCTTCGCTATGAATGCATAAAAGAACGGGAATTTATGGGTTGATTTTCGTAGTTACCCACAAGAATAATGACTACCAAGAGACATCAAGCCGAAGGCAAGTATAGGGGACGTTATTTGCAGCAAAATTTGCGTGCGTGCTCAGCATTTAACAGAAATATGACGCTGTCATTACTACAATAGAACCTCGTCGTATGAGAATTACATTTATTGCTGCAGTTGGTACTCGCGATCCAGTGGAGTTTAGTCTCCTACAGGCTAGCATGAATGTATATAGTGTCTTGTAAACAATAATTTTCATTTTAAAGACTCAAAGAAACACCTTACACCCGTGCTCTAACTGATACTATCCGGATAAGATGTCATACTTATTTATGCACTCGAACGTTGCGAGGGTATTATAGTCTGTAACCTGGCGGACACTTAAAGCGTAATGCAATAAAAAAATGTCTGAATTAATTACAAACTCCAAAACGTCAGCATCCAACAAATACGTAGGAATACAAACGAAACCATTTAACAAGTTGTAGGCCCACTAGAATGCTACGTACATTCCAAGAAATTTGTCGATGCCGTTTTGAACTACATCAGGATGTCACTGTTCTTCAACAAATGCAAATGATGTGTTGGCTACATGAACAAGCAGCCATGAACAGCATGTGACATCTTTTTCGAGTGGCGGTGTGATTATGAGCAGAACTGATGTGGAGTTCATCGCCTACAAAGAAATAGTGCTGTGATGAAACTTTTTAATTTACTAAGCTAAAATGAGGTCCCACATTCTCTTCCACTCAATTATTCTTTTCCCCGGACAATATTCGGTGCAAATACCCAGCAGCTAAATCCACTCCTAACATAAGGACCGGGTGCCTGGATACACTGGGAATGCATCACGCCGACCGTGCCTCACCGCGGTGCCAACCAATATATCAAAGCCTCTTAACCAACCACGTCAATGTATTCTTCGACGGTTCGTGTTCTCACCTCTTAGCAGTGTCCCCAATCTGCGCTTCTGTGTTGCCGGCAACGATGTTGCATGTAATATGTAGGTTAAGAGCACAAAGTAAGCCCCATACATCCCATGCATTTTCGACCATATTGAGGAACCGCCTACTGAGTAACGGAAACGGGCGTCCACACAATGAATATACCACTTTCATCCAAAATTTGCGCTGTTTGAGCTTTACCAGGTTCATTAAAATCTGAGTAACCTATTAAATTACGGTGAATTGTTTTCACCTCTAGAAGCGTAATTCTCAGGTTAATCTGAGTATTTCGACAATTTGTAGTATATAAACTGTGAAGTGCATAGCTTCAATACTACCACGGTAGTTCTTGAAAACTATGCAGAATACAAGGTAAGACAATCAGCTAGTTATTTTGGAATACATAGGATACAATGGCACCTAAGTAATAAAAACACATGGTTTCTAGATAATCGAGTTTAACACATGAAAACAGCTGAAAAGTTAGCACTTTTTCCGTCAAACACCTTTCAACTATTTTTTTTTCATTGCCAAGAGCTTGGAAATTCCCACGAGTTCGGAAATTTTAAAAGATTTGCTCTAACATGCGCTCTTAAAGCTTTCGATGTAGGCGTGCATACGCTGGGTTCCCTTATTACCACGTGTTGTTCTTTCTTTATTAAATGTTTTTCGAGTCCTATCTACAAATACTGTTGATGCCGCTCGACACAGGTTGTGCTGCTACGTTTGTAAAGATTCGCGATTGTTTCCAGATTGCCACGTTAAGCCTGTGTCCAGGACACCGGTCAAGATCATTTGAGAGCTTATGCGAACACAAGCGATAACGCTTTGATCGCAGATGTTTAAAAAATGGATTTTACCACCGAGGACTACGATCGCCGTTATCAGTGTACAGTGTGTATTGCTAGTACGTTGACTATTAATTTCTGGGCGCAAGTTTACCCAGTTTGCTTCGTCACCGTGCAAGTTCACCTTCCTCTCCGCGACAACCACGTGTCATTATACTGCATAAACCTATTTCATCAGAAATCTTCTTGAAGTCAGCACCTTGTATAACGTTATCTCACCACAAGTGGAAAAATGGAAAAATAATTAAAGCAAGAAAAGGAACGCAAGAAGTATCTCAATCTGTTTATCGCCTGTGCGTGAGTTTCAAGAATCCAACTTCTTTATCACTTAAGGTGATAGAAGGCTGGCTGATACACTTTTCTCCAAATTTGTTACTACGGTACGTCTTCAGGATAAGTATTTTGTTCACATTACCAACACAAGACCAACTAGCCCGACTTTCCGTTTTGTTACTTGCACAGTGTCACATTAAAGAGAATACAGGAGCGCTACCGCTATCAGGCAAAGGGGAGCGAGCGAAGCGTGGTGTTGGCGTGGCTTGCGTTGCTGTTTTCTCTCTCTCTCTTTCTATCTCACTTTCTTTCTTTCTTTCTTTCTTTCTTTCTTTCTTTCTTTCTTTCTTTCTTTCTTTCTTTCTTTCTTTCTTTCTTTCTTTCTTTTTTCTTTCTCTATTTCTGTCATTCTTTCTCTATCTATTTCACTCTCTCTTTCTTTCAATCATTTTCTCTTTTCTTTTTTTTTCTTTCCCTATTTCTGTCATTCTTTCCTCCTTTTCTTTCTTTCTCTCTTTCTCTCTCATTTCTGTATTTCTTTCTTCCTTTCTTTCCTTCTCTCTTTTGCAATGTGCAAAGCTGTCTCCGAACATAAGCGTTGTGTTTTCGTTATAGGCAGTGGCCGTCCTCGGAACTTTTTTTCGGGCTAATTTGGCTTGGCGTCTTCAGCGTCCTTTCGAGCGTTCGTCAACCTGTAGAATGGGTTAACGAAAGACCATCACGCCACTACGGAGGCACGGGTTAGAATTCAACTATGCCGAAGTCGGTCTTTTTCAGAAATGTGCAGTTGCTGTTATGGAACCTTACGCGCTGTCCAGCAAGGTGCCTCTATTCTGCCAGTACGAAATATTTCAATGAACTGTCTATGGCAAGTGTACTGCTTCTCTATTGTTACCCCACCACGGTGGCTCTAATGTGCTAAAGTGCTGACCCTAGGGTCGTTGGATCCAATCCCGGCCATGGCGGCCGCATTTTGCTGAAGGCGATCGAAATGCTAGAAACACGTGTACACAGATTTAGGTGCACGTTAAAGGACCCCAGGCGGTTGTAATTTTGAAAGCCCTCCACTGCGACGTCCCTGATAATGATGCCGTGAATTTGTGGCAAAAAACCCCAACAATTGTTATGCGTCCCGATTGTCTTTTCTTTTCTTTTTTTTTTTTTTTGCGTCGTTGGCAGAACGCATCGTATGCTTGAGTTCAGTTCATATTGGACAGAAATTGGTCGTGGGGCGTAGACTTCAAGGCACTCCCTTTCGGAACGGGGGGGACACGGTTTCAAACCCGAGGCCCAGGAAGGAAGTTCCCGTTTTAATTCTCCCTTCTCTGCTGCGTGCCAGCTGTGGGTGACGACGGTTTTTAGGATCGTCAGCTACAAGGTCAGTAAATAAAAACCTCGTTTTAATAGGCAATTATTGATAAAGGATTGCTAATTTTGCAGACACGATTGAGTTCTAACCAGATGAACACGACAACTGCTTATCTAGCGGCGCAACTACGTTTAGCCTATAGCTTGATAAAAGAACAAATAAAAGCACCTGCAAAAACTCAATCATTATACTTCAAGGAAGAACGAATAAAAGAAGTATACAATAGAGATAATTTCGGTATGCCGTCGATGTTACCAGAATTATCATTTTCTACGTCATCATCATCAGCGTATTTTATGTACGCCGAAGATGAAGTGATCCATCAATGATCTCCGACGCACAGGGTACTGCGCCAGCTGATTCGACATTACGCCTGTAAATTTCGTAATTTACTCCCCCACCTAGCCTTCTATCCTCCAAGGTTGTTCACTTGCCGAGCTTGGTATTTATTCAATCACTCCAACTTTACATTGGTTATGTGTCATCCATAATACGCGAGCTTTTTATGACCACTGTTGTTCTTCCCTTAGTGTAACCTACAATGGCTGCACGGTATTGTTCTCTAATCTACTCTGCTAATTTCTCTCTCTTAAAGGTATACCTACTCCGTTCCGTACTATCACTCACTGTCCTTTTTTTTCTCAATGTTCTTAGTTATCATCCGAATTTCTGGCCTAAATCTTAGTACTGCCAAGATGCAATCGTTGTACACTTTATGCTTTCGCGATAGTCGAAAGCTCCCCGTTTTGAGTAGACTACACCCGCCGATTGCGCTCCAGCCCATTTTATTCAGCAGCTATGTTCCTATGAATACGTAGGCAGCCTGTTTGTTTATCGTTATAAATATGCATAGTGGTCTAAGAACGCGGCTTTCTTGGTGAAGCTTTGTTCTTTCAGCTTGCCTTCTGTATATTAGTTCTTTGACACCACTTTAGCTGTCGCTCGGCTTAGATCTGCAGTCATTTATCATAATTCATCACCTGCACTGGAGAAGAGGTCTATGTCTTCAGCAAATATATACTGTCCCTGAGACAATCACTGTAAATGATTTCTTCTTTGTTCCGTCGCGGTGGTCCACCGGTTACGTTGATCGGCTGCAATTGGCTTTCTCTCTTCTGTCGTCCCAACGAAAGCGCTGGAAGCTAAGCAGGGCGGGAAGGCATGGGGGAAGAAGCTACGTCACGCGTGCCTCGTGACCTTGAGCACTTTCTTTTTTTTTTCTTCGAACGCACGGCTTTTCAGTGCCATCGCGCACGCTCGCGCGAACACGTCGCAGCCTCCCGCGGCGGCCCCAGTAACCTCCGAGCGCGCCATGACAATCAGCCAATCAGCCAACGGCGGGATACTTGGGCCTGTGACGCAATGATTTTTTAGTATGTAGCATCATTTGTCGAGAGAAGAGAAAGCGATTTTTCAGCTGACTGTGAGACTTTATTCTAAATTCCAGGCTGCGTGCTGCGCTATAATATTTGGCTCGCGTGTTCTTGGGAGCCTCGACTACCGATCGGCAGTGCTCTCTTACCATGCTCAAAAAGTGCTGCAGGGCCCCTGTAAAGCATTAGGCAAGCCCTCCTGTAGCCAGCCATACTGGTCTAGCGGGACCAGAGGCAGATGTCCACGCCAGGTCTCCGAGACCAATAGCCCAGCGTGAAAACAGGCTCTAAAAAGATGCGTCAGTTGTCCTGCCGCATTCGTGCAGCGGAACAGGCTGAGGTTGCCAATCAGTTCTTAATAGGGCGTTGTGACTCAGGCATACCAATAATCTCACGTAGGCGTGACGATGAAGAATCCAAAGGGTTGAAAGTCGAACAGTTTATTGGGTGAAGGTGTACCCACAAAACAAGAGAATGAAGTGACACCGCGATACGATAGCGGCGAGTGCAGTATTCCGTAGTCGAAAAACTGATCGGCAGTGAATTGTTTCAGCTTTCTTACATGTGGCAAGACGTGACGCGTTTCCTAATACACATATTTATTTTGTCGTCGCTCTGCCATGAACGACCACAGAATTGGTTGCTCTTGCCGGAATCTTCTCACGCTCTCAGCTTGAACGCTAGCAGAAGCTAAAGCGCAACTTTATCGACGTCTCCCAGACGCTGACAGCCCGCAATTAGTACACTCCCTCCTCTTTCCTCTAGCGAGGTAGCCAGTATGCGAAGGAGCGATTCCTATTAGCAGCTGGCAGGTTTTGCTGTGGCGAAGCGCCTTTTTCTGGTGTCTTCGTCTGCGGGAACGGCGTCAGTGTCGAGGAAGGTCGGCTTGATGCGGTTAACGGATGCACTGTCTAGGTGTTCATTCAGCAGCTATACAATACACTTGGAGCAATGCTTGACGATCCCAAAGGGTGCGTCTAAGGCGGTTGCTACAGTTCACTAACTGTTTCGCGCCGTTCGTAGGCGTGTGTGCAATCGCGGAGAGCACGGCTGACGAAACGCGGTCGTCAATGTCGGCGCGGCGGAGTTGGGTACGCGTCTTTCATGGCAATTCTGAAGCGATTGTATTAATCGGAAACGTACAATGGTGGTACTGACGTGCCAAACAACTGGTCAGGATGCTTTAAGGTAGTGCCAAAAACGAGCTCAGCTGCTGAGGAGCAGGACGCGTCCGTAAGCGTGGTGCTGCGTACGGACCGTATGTATCGGGGTGCGTAGGACGAGTGGTACTCGTTCCTTCTAAGGTATTTAGGCAGAAAATAACCCATTGAGATTGCCCATACAATTGCTATCACAATAACACTACATACGTACACCTTACTCTGCAACTTACAGTACAGCGTTGCGTCAGCTACAGTCACATATTGTAGAATAACCGCTCCTATGTCAATGTAATAGGTATTACTTACATACTACCGTGGCTCTACGACCTATCGTCCAGCTTGATTGACCGAAGTGGAATTTTCCAACAAACGCTGCTGATTACATGCACATCAGCGAGCAGTGTCGCGGACCTCAGCTCTATGAAGCAGACCGAGAGGCATGTGCTGAAGCGTGAATGCTATTTCGGGCTCAAACTACCGCTTTAGCTTTCGGGTGTAGTTAATGTGCCCGGTGTGCACTTGTCATGCACACAACTACTCAATTTTCCTAGTTATGCCTATCTATGTCGCAATGCATGGCTAAATGCCAAAGTCATTCCTCACACACCAACGATTCCCACTGCATGGCGAATACCGCGCAAAGTGTTACTATGGAGCAGTTTCTTGTGCACATATGAAGATACCACGTTTCGCATACGCGCATATAAGAATCAGCCATTTGATAAATTATCGTTCCAGTCGGTATGTATGTACCATTAATTTCTACTAAGCAAGAGTACAAGACGACTGGCATAGCCTGACAACACCCTGTTGCGTCACTTTCCTTGTCATTCTTTTTTGTCAGTCGCTCTGTAGCCACAACGAATTAAAATAGCACATTCTTTCCGTCATTGTCACAGTGACAGAACAGCTTTATTAATGTTTTTTAAGTAAAATACTTCATGAGAAATATATTAGACCACATTCCGCACTGCAAAAGCGTCAATTTGCTGTCATGTCTACTGAACCCATCAATTTAATTGCGTACGTTGTATGCACGGCGTCGCGGACGTAGCTTTCAAATTAGTCAAATGATAGCGAGAAACAAAGTGCCGCTCGGCAGGCTTTAACGAATGAGTCGGAAAAGAGACATGAAGCCAGCAACTCATTACGTACTTTTCCTCTACCTTCTACTGCTCTTCGTAAATTTAACATTGACAATTCCACCAATTCCACCAGGTGTAAGTAAACAATCTAGTTGTATTTATAATGTCATCATTGACAAATGAATGCCATATGGAACCATGTCATATAAAGCGGCGTAACAAGATGAGGACAAGAATTGGACACAACAACCGTTTGTTGTGTCCACTTCTTGTCCTCATCTTGTCCTGTTGGTTACGCTGCTTTAAATAACATGGAACCATACCAACTAGCCCAGCTGTCGACCTTGCTGCCATATGGGAGTAAGGGGGGGGGGGGGGGGGGCTTGGACACTAACCACAGTTTCAGGGCATGTAAAGTAATTTCTATTCTTTTTGTATTACATTTTCCCTGCTGTGACACCGTTGGTACATTATATATCGTGCATATCGCGTGCTTATAGGAGTATTTTAACAGTAACACTAATATTTTTGCAACTCTTTGCCGAGCGATGCGATCGCGAATGCCTCAAGTTGCTGAATAATCTTGTTAATACCCCACGCTACACATTAACTAACGAATATCTGTCTCCCGATAAACTGAAACGCACAAGGAGTAGCCACAAACAACCTGACACCGTTCCATCCACGTACTAACCTATTTAATTACAGCTCCTTTCCGCACACTATTGAAAAATGGAATGGATTGCCTGGGTCAACAAGATTGTTGCCTTTAGAAGATTTCATCCTTGAATGTCAATTCGCGCTTTGTTTATTACGAGTTGTATTCTTGCTTACTCGTTTTTTCTTTTCTTTTCTTTTTTTCTCCTTTTATTGCAATGTTACATTGTCTTTCTCTTGTCTGGTGATGTAGTGAAAACCCACTCCTGCCATAGCCCAAATTGGGCTGCAGTATCTAAAAATAAAATAAATTATTAACCTGTTAGGTTGCTCTATTCGTTAAGCTTGTTCCACTTGCTGTCCACAATGAATAAAAGGTCCCTAACCCGAGGAAATAATAAAGGCTATAAAATAAGTGTCAAATATAAAAGCATAGCGTCAAACAGGGGACACTCTAGACGTTTCATGTTGTCTAAGGAAAATCTGGAAAACGTAAAGCTCACATAAGACAAAAATAGCGAGTAAATTACGAGAAAAGTTTGTGCAGTGCACCAATCGCGGCACGAATGCTCAGCACTCAAGATATTCGAAAAGGGTCGTTTATTATCAATTTCTTAATGCGAAATATCGCGATCGTCACTCTAAAAAGCTATAAAATATTTTGGATTGTGCTTAGGCAATGTAATTTTGCGATATATGTATTATCGCCTTTGAGATAAATGAGATAGGTTGCCAAGATTTGGAAGTATTGCAGCGTGGGAAGGTAGAAGGCATAAACATCAGCTCAGCTGCTGGTTCAAGTAGTTTGGGAAAGTGACGATAATCGACAAGTTTAAGGTTATTCTGGATTGTCTTATTTTTGCTTCTGGCTTGTCTTAGAGCATCGCGGCTACAGAAGAAATACGATTCGTGTAATATCTCCAGCATTACGCTTTCTTGTGCGTCTACGTTTACAGTTTGACTCAGAGACGTTGCCATATTTGACGCCCGGAGCCAGGCGGTTACGGGTAAGTGGAAAAAAGCGTGAGCATATAAATCACCTTAAAGGTTCGACCGTCGCAAACATCAGCGAAATTTGGTTTGCAAAACTGTAATCGTCGGTGAAGCTTCTGGTGTAGATAGAAAATTGTTTGATACGGATAGGTACCCCGAAGAATATGGCAACACAATATGAGCGAGTTCAGCTGGTGCTTTTAAGTGACGGAATGCAATCACACAGACACCTATTTGGTCTCAAGGACTACTGAATTTGGTCGCATAAAATGGGAGAATTTTAGTCTACCATAGGACACCACCAAGGAAACTCATGCAGCACTCCAGGCAACACTGCTCCGGTTGCCTCATGCATAGTGTAGTTGCCTACAGAGAGAGATAGAAAGATCTTTCATGAAAAACAAAGAATTCGAATTCTGCCGGCGTATATAAGACCCCAACATGCTACTCTGTATAGGTGAAGGGGATTCGGGAGCGAAAGGCCCTAGGGGGAAAAGCGAAAAAAACAAAATATTGTGATCGTAATATCTGCATGTCTCCACGTCATGGCGATTAGGTAAGTTACGTTACAGTTTATCAATAAGGTTAATGTCATCTTGAAGTCTGAACAGAAATATTAAAGCTTGACGTCACTGAGAAGGAGGAATAGGTCCAAATATTTTCCAGAGATCTAGCAATTCGTGGGAAGTTCAGCCTATACTTGAGCATGAATGGGGTTTGACGTCAGCGCAATGCGGTTTTTTTGGTCCCGTCAGCTCATCAAGTGTCTTCTCGTTCTTCGAGGATTCCAAAGCAAATTAAGCCACAGCATTCATTCATTATTTATCAATGAAACAAAAGAGTCAGAGTATGGCCTCAAGGGCGAAGCCATGAATGCGACAGCAACACATTCAAATGTCACACAAACAACGGCAAGCAGCTTGAAACTTGCTGCGCGAAAAAAATGCACATGTCTAAGCAGGACGCGCGCAAACAAGCTGCTTTGGCTCTTCTATCTAGCACCTCACTCCTGTCCCAAACGCGGCCACTGCAGCGAGCACAGCGATGTTCCTGCGGTCTATAAATTGAATGCAAACTTTGTTGTGAATGCGTGGGTGTACACCCCCCCCCCCCCCCGCCCCCAAACACACACACCTTAAGAGATAAGCGCATAAGCGCGGGCGACCATGCCTTGTATATCAAAGTACAAGTCGCGGCCCCAGGTCCTAACACCGGCGAAACTCCAGGGACTTTTAGATTTCAGG
Organism: Rhipicephalus appendiculatus; assembly: GCA_030522465.1. Lineage (NCBI taxonomy): Eukaryota > Metazoa > Arthropoda > Arachnida > Ixodida > Ixodidae > Rhipicephalus > Rhipicephalus appendiculatus. The sequence goes on along the minus strand of JALIZH010020772.1, from coordinate 10,794 downwards.
ACCAAAGGACCTGGGGAATCCAAAAAATTTGCGAGCCGCCAGGGCGCATGCGTAGAACGCAAGCCACTATCGGACTCTTGCTCTTGCGTTGTCGCAAGACCCTGTGCTGCTCTTCTTTCGGTGGCAAACAAAACTAGAGAGCGCGCAACCTCAAGGGATAAAAATAAAGACAGTGATGACAATGGCACGTCAAGCCACGGCTCACATTCCCTGCTGACGTCGATGCTGGTTACGGTTTAAAATACATATTGTGATTCAGGTTCAGCTGTCTCGTTCCTTCCCTCCTATGGCATAAGCCTACAAGGGCCACAGAGTTCCCACCAGCTCGCGCCACCGCGAGCTACGGGACGCTCTTCTTTTTCCCGGGCCGACTGGCCACGAGTGGCGCCGCGCTGCAACCGTAAAATTGAATGCTAGAGTGAGTCGCCAGCGACACGACGAAAACGCAGCGCGGGCTGCAGCATGGCTCGCGTCTCGCATAATTTCAATATCGCCATGTGTGGCGTCCCATGCGTTTGATCCCACGCCATGTGCGTTTTACAGCGAAAGCTGTTATGAGATCACAACAAGGGTGCCGTAGTTGTCCGCCGCCGCTGCGGGTGTCCATAACCGCTATCGCGCGAAATAATAAAAAAAAACGAAATAAGAAAAAATATCCAGGATAGAACAAGGTTCGAACCTGGGTCCGCTCCGTGCCAGCCCAGGATTCTACAACTGAGTCGTGCCTGTTTTTAGATGTGAAGCATCTTATGGCGAAGCCTAATCCGGTGGTGGTGGTGTGCCGCGTGCCCACCCTTACTGCGCATGCGCAAACCCTTTAAAAAAAATAAAAATAAAAAACCTCCTCTCCCCCTCTCTCTCCTCTAGGCATCCCTCCCCGTGGCAACCACACCCTCACTGCGCATGCGCCTCCCCTCCTCTCTTCCCTCTTACACTCCCCCCTCTCTCCTCTAGGCATCTCTGCCCGCGGCGTCTACACTCCCACTGCGCATGCGCGTCCCCCCCTCTCTCCTCTCCTACGCTCCCCCCCTCTCTCCTCTACGCATCCCTGCCCACGGCGTTCACACTCCCACTGCGCATGCGTGTCACCCCCCTCTCTCTCCTCTCCTACGCTCCCCCCTCTCTCGCCTCGCGACGCCGACGCAGGCAGCGTCTGCTAGCGAGTTTCTTGGTTGAAAAAACTAACTGCTCGCGCTGCACAACCGTTCACTGGCCACCCCGTATATATGGCAATGGATCTTGACCTCCAAGGTGGTGCCGGTGGGAGATTTCTCCTGTGCGTTGTTGAACAATAAAAATTCGCAGCGTGAGCGTTAACTAAAAGCGGAGTGCAGGTCTCTGTGTCCAGTCGGAGTCTTCTGTCTCTCATTGCCCATTAGCAGCGATTGGCATGTTCCAGTAGGAAAGACTGCTCCATCACTGCCTGCTTTGCGCCTCCCCAGTTTTCTCTCCTGCGCAACGCTGCGATGAGCGCCAGCGTCAACGCTGCCGCCAGTGTAAGCGTCCGCTGCTTCACATCTACACATGGTTCCCTTTAGCGGGAGATGATGTAATTTTTTTTTCTTCTTTATTGACTGAGCCATGCCTGTGCTCGAAACTCCTGCGCACAAGAACCCTATACAAGCGTTATGTCGGGAAGGAACCGCGTTAACATGCGCAGTATAACGTTGTAGAAGAGTAAAATAAGAACCAGGCGTCACACAATATGAATTGCATTACGAGTGGGTCGTTGAATGCTTAAAACCCATTACAAAGGGCTCAGCCATAATTCTTGGTCGTCATCAGCCACCGACTCAACTAAAGAAGAGTGGTTTGTTGGGCGAGTTGGTTAAGCATCATAGTAAAATATAGCGCAAAAAACAGGCACAAAGAAAGAACCACACGAACACAGCGCAAACTATCAACTGAGTTTTATTGAAAAGCATTCATCTAAATAGTAGTGCAAATAGGCACATGGTCTTAATTAGAACTGGAACAAAAAAGATTAGATTTAGTGGCCGGCGTTCAAGAAATAGGTTCGGATGCCGGGTGGTTTTGTACGTTTGGGAACAAGCTTGGCCAGATATGCGCGGCTGTGGACAAGAAGTTGTTGGGGCAGAGCAAGCGGGATCATGGGTGCGCTATCAAGCACCGTGAGAAATTAGGTGAATGTGGCACTGGAGTGGTGTATCATATACCGTTATCGTGTGCGAAGTGCTACGTCGGGCAGACGGGCTGGTGTTTAAATAATACATTACTAGATCACAAGGCTTCTCTGAGGGGAGCACCTTGTTCGAACTTGTCGCTACATTGTAGAGACTGCGGCTGCGCGCCCTTGCTGTCAAGTGCAAGGGTGCTTTCAAGATTAAAAGGGAAAGTTACGCGAGAAATTGATGAAGCGTTTTTTTATTAATAGATCTGGCGAGACATGCGTAGCGAAGCCCTCTATCACGCTGCATCCCACAAAAATTGATTTCGTGAACGCCGGCCACTAAATGTAATCTTTTTTGTTCCAGTTCGAATTCAGACCATGTGACTATTTGCACTACTATTTATATGAATATTTTTCAATAAAACTCAGTTGATAGTTTGCGCTGTGTTCGTGTGGTTCTTTCTTTGTCCCTGTTCTTTGCGCTATATTCTACTATGATGACTCAACTAATAGAGTAGTGGGTACCTTGCAAGCGTACTTGTATTAGTAGCCCCAAGAGAGTTTGCAACGGGTTTTAGAAATGGCGCCCTTCCAGCTTTCGCTATGACTATACTGCGCGTTCCGCGCAGGCCTTGGGGTTTTTATTATGTTGTTAGTATCCTGTTCATATTCAAGGATGATGTGATGTTTTGAACATTTAGCTAAAGGTCGTACTGAGGCGTAGGCCTAGGAAACCGGGCTGCGAGGTTTTGGACGGCTTCAAGTAGCTCAACAAGCTACGCTTGATGAGGATCCCTTATTGCCGATGGGAATTATAGTTTAGTGCGGACAAACGTCTGATATGCTACTTTAAGGATCCCAATGGATGATCATGATAGTGAACGTCTAATGAATCCCAGGGATTTATTAGTTGCAGTAACGACATTATGAATATGTTCTGACCACGTAAGCTTGTGATGGTAACGCCTAGGTACTGTATGATTAAACCAGCTCAATATGTGCATAATGCAAACAATCAGTGTGATACCATAACAACGAAAATAAATTGAATAGTTGTAGGCTTATTGGACCGCTTTTGGTTCATTACAAATAACTTAGCAATGTAACTTTTTCACAGAATCTGGACGAAACTGTACTTCCATAAATTCAGATAATGGGTGTCTTACATCAAGATGTAACAAAAGTACGAACCCCGCCATGTTTTCGAGTTTCACATCTGTTTCTTGCAGAACTGGGGTACTGTTCGTGGCTGATGAATAATTTAGTGTCGCGATACAAACTTTACTTTAATGAGAACCAACTAAAATTAAGCCAAGGAAACTATATGAGGTGCTAATTGAAGTAATTATGATAGAAATGCGATTACACTAATGTGGACGAAAAGATAACTTACCGCCGGCAGGGTCAGCAGCTGCAACCTCTGAATAACGCGTCCGATGCTCTGCCAACTTAGCTACGGCGGCAGTCGTCTCACCGTCCACTTGATGGGGTACATCTGTGCATTTAAACCTGAGAGTGTCAATCAGCGCCGCTCGTAGCCATGACTGCGAGCCTGGAACAAATTTTTTTGCCTTGAGGCGTCCCGTAGCACGGTATCTATCGACGAGCTGGCAGCTGACCAATAATTCCTCGCATACCACCTTAAGGCATGAAGTCTGTCAGAACGAGACATTGCTATGAATAAACAAAAGAAGGAGAATTTTAAGAGCTAACTTTTTTAATCCAAGGAAATTCTCGGGGATGTTCTTTGCAGTGATTATGGTGTACATGTGAAGAAATTAAAGTGAAAGAAAATACAACGTGCCGCCAGCAGGGATCAAAGCTGCTACCTTTGAATAGCGCGTCCGATGTTCTACAATTTCCTTTACTAACAAATGATGAGGACAAGAACTGCTACATAGGGATACCAGTGAAATTGCCATTCAATTTTTTATTACAGTCAAGAGGTGCTGTTTGTTCTTCCGACGATCAGTGTCGCGGTGGATTGTGCTGCCTGCACATAGGTCTCAACAATCCTACATGCCAACCTCGTGCAAGAATTGGCCATCGGTGCAGCCATGTACCTCATCATGGAGTCTATTACGGTTTCTGCCCCTGTACACGTCAAGGTATTTTGCATCTTTACACTCAAGTTGCCAACATTGACATAACTATATGTGCTTAACTGCCGTATCTTGTCTATGTAGTTGTTATGTGATGCGTGTCGGTTTTAAAAACGCATTGTCACATGTCTTAGTGTGGATGTCCATGTCACCTGTCATTAAATATTGTCTTTCAGCATCGTCGCAACAGGTACCAGGTACTTTGTAATATAAGTGTGAAATGTACAAATGTACCAAACTACGAAGACACTGTGACGGTCGCAAGTTATCGACTTCATTAGCTCATTCAGAGAAAACGTACTAATTCGCGAAGAAACTCGGCCGCAATGAAGTCAACGTTCAGCAGAAATGCTTCACGGGATGCGATTCTTATGTCCCAGTTATCATTTATACAGGGTGTTTTTTTTTTTTCTGACAACACAGATCGTTTTTTATGAAAATGTTATGACAGTCAGGTCCTTGTCGTCTTCGGAAACGAGCCCAACGGCGAGGAGGAAAAGCTTTGCCACACCTAAAATTACATTCAATTAAGCACGTAACAAAGTTCGTTAATTAACTTTTTGATAGTTAACTTCAAGGCAGTTGTTTACATTGAGAAGTTGTAGGACATCACAAGTTTTAACATAGCAATTTTTTTTTAAATCCCACTAATCATCCGAATTCAAGGCCCCATTCCAGACAATATTGCAAGTGAGCGCACCGGGCGCGCGAAAAATGCGGAAACTGCGTCACGCGACACCGGATATTAACGTAACAAACTTTGAAAGAAGCGCTTCTCAGCAGAATCTTATCAGGAAAAAAAAAAAAAGACAAGCTTTCTCAAATACAGAAGTGAACCGCTTACTCTTTGCGCGTGAAATCTAGTCCTTAACCAGGTTCTTTGTATATCTCTGAACCAGCGCAAAATCTTTACGCAAAACCAGCGTAAAACAACAATTTCTGGCGAACCTTTATCTCGACTTTTCCGATGTTTTAGCTCTTAAAGTATAGACATGACGTAAACTGAAACGTACAGCTATGTGATTTCACTAACGTGGCATAATGAAGTGAGCCATTTTTTTTCTCAGAGACAAGATATTTTTTTATAAGAAACGAACTTTAGGCCATTTTTTTTAAATTCCAAATGGCTGTTTTTTTATGTACTAAAGGATTTAATTTTGAGGCCCCCGTTGGCCGCCGGGGATAATATGCGTCATGGGCAAGAGATGATGAAAAACGTTTTATTTACTAAAAGGTTGCTGGGCAAATGGGTGGGGTCCTCAGTCCAGGGCTCCATTGGCCTTTGCGGCTCGCTGGGCTTGGTGGAGCAGAGCCAGCTGGCTCTCGCGATCCTTGCTAGCAAGCCACGCCTCCCACTACCTCGTTCGAAATGTTGTCCCCAAAATGGGAGAATTAGTGTTTTGGGGTCGCGATTCACATTCCCACGTAATGTGGGCGAGAGTTGGCCGTTCTCCACACCACGGACAGCTGCGCGCGTATATTGTGGGATTTATGTGGTGGTTTCTTTGTAAGTGAGGGTACGTGTTGGTTTGTACTCGACGCCAATCTCGCGCTTGTTCTCCGGTAAGATCCGGATGGGGATGGGATATGTCTCCATAGTCAATAATAGTCATAATAATAAGAACAAGAAGAATAAGAAGAGGAAGAAGAATAGCAGTAAGAGTATATAAATTCACTGCATCGTATTCATTGTATTGAACCTTCATAATCAATGCGTCGCTGGCTTCAATTTTCACAGTAGTGCAAGTGCTCTAAATGTTTGCTTTTATACGGAGCTGTTAACGACACAGCTCCTTGATTTCTCGGCCTCGTTCCGGGCGCGGAACAAGGCCGAGGAATCAATCAAGAAGAACGCCGTGCTTGCTGGTCGGAACACCGGCACGCGCTTGCCCGCGAACGCGAGCGTCGCTGAAGGGCACGCGACCAATCGCTGCTCCGCACTTCCTACAGCCTTCCCGTTGTGCGCAGCTGCATACAATTTTCAGCAGAGGAATTACAACAACGACCGAGAAACACAACATACACAGGCGCTTCCATTTCTTGATGTATGTACAGTCGCGCGCGATATGAAGGTTATCGCGCGAGCGTCGACCTGCCTAACGTCCCAGGGGCCTAGCGGCACGTTTCGGAACAGCGAAAATCAAGACTGCACTTCCTCCTCTCCCTCTTTGGCTGTTCCATGCTACAACAATCACCCCTACGACGAACTCTACACCCTTTCTCTCTTTTGAGCCTTCCATTCGCTACGATCAAGTGTATTCCTCGTGGGCTCTTATCTCCGCGGGCGATTACAAAATTGCTGCATGGGAAAGATGTGTTAAAGTTGCTTTTGGCTCTGCTTCGTTTCAACGGCTTCCTAAGACGGCAGTGATCGTAGCTTAAGGAACAGCAAAAAGAGTGAGTGAAGCTTGCGTGATACCACCCTCTCCCCGAAAGAGTATTCTGGGACGTGGCGCTGTTGTAGTTCTTGGTCGATGCTCGCGCGATAACCTTCAAATCGCGCTCGACTGTACATAAGGTGCATAGAAATGAAACATTAATTCTGACTTAAACCAGATGTGACATGCGTGGTAGCGCATATTAATTTCGTATTTTTGAACGAACCTTCTGTTGCAAGTCCAGCGCTATTTTTACTCCCCCCTCCTTTTGTCTTCTTTTCATTTTTTTTAGCTGCACCAGCAACGAATGACAATCTTGTTCCCTTTCCAAGCACTTCCGGTTTTCCGAATTCGGAAAAAAAATTTTCTGAAAATTATACCTTCTGGTAAGCGATGGTTCTGGTTGACGTTAAAAGTTACATTTTATGCGTATGATATCGGAACATAACTTTAAGTTGCGTAAGGTCCAATTAAGTGCCACAGCCATGACGGAAAATTAATTGAATGAGCTCATTCAAAGAGCACAAGGTTTTGTTTTTTCTTTGTGAGCAGCTGGCTTCACTGTGGCATCTGGAGAAGCCGATCGCAACCGCACCGTTCTTTCTACGTGGCGTCCGAGGTCTGCTTTGGCAGGCTGATCAAACACAATGTTAACCACAGGAGCACAATAGAGCACAGAAGCACCCAGCTGCGAGCACTACCAAATGGAACGCTACGTAATGGATTAGGGCAGCCTCCAATTTTTCATGTGGGCAGCTTTTTCCAACATATGAAGTGTCATGTTCTGACACGCATAAATAGAGTGATTGTGACCCACCTACAATTAAGGCATAATCTTCAAGGGCCCCTAAACCACCCCCTCTTCAAACACGAGGGAATGGTTTCTTTATCGCATTCGCTAGCGTTCCAACAGGCGATATCTCCTCTTCGTCACTTATTTCTGGAAAGTACTTAAAGAATATTGGCATTAAGCGTTGAGCCTATCACGACTGAGCGTCTGTCGTCTACAAGCTGTTATCTCACCTTGTGCAGTAGGAAACACAAAAGTCACAGTTTCGCATCAAGGGCGAAACAGTGAATGCGATAGCAAGACATTCGAATGTCACACGAAGCACGACAAACAGTTCGAGCATTAAGACGGACGCTCGACAAGAACGCGCAGGTATACACATGACAAGCGTGAACGAACAACTGTCACAGCTATTACGTCTTTGTGTTTGAGCAACGCGCTGCAAGTGTCTACTATGAAGAACCCGACGCTCTTAAATATTTCTTTTTGTTTTAAACTGCGCGCGTGGAGTGACCCCTCTGCGTTTCCTGCCGCGCGGTAGCGTCTGGCCCAAGCTGTTCCCGGCGCTATTTTTCTTTCTTTCCACATCACGAGTGGATACATAAAGGGGCCACTTTTTCGTGCGCGTCTCAAGGGCAGTTTTCAAGTTGAAATAAAATGTAAGAGCGTTGCGTGATAGAAAACAGGTTGAAGCTCTTCCGAGATTTGCGTACCGCCAGCGGTAATTCGTGTATATAAATGGCTGGCCGGTGTTATGCCAGCGCAAGCCGGTATGATAACGGCAAGCTATTTATATACACGACTTACCGCACGGTGACTATACCACGCGCCGTTATTACGCCGGCGCGAGGTATAGTTGAATAAGGCGGGGCGCTGGGCAGCTAGAGGTCGCTGGTTCGAATCCCTGGTCGGGTGCTTCGGAATGTTTTAAATGCGAAGCATTTCTTTGCGTACAGTAAGCACTTTTGCGTTTCTATCTACGTATATATCTATCTATCTAACTATCTAGCCGCCTACGTCTGGGTGCTCTCGTGATGGCCTCCTTAACTTGGGGTATACTAAAATTTTTATGGGAGGGTAAGAGGTACTGACGGATATTTCTGTCTGGTCATGATATTATTAACGTGAAAATCATTTCGCGTACGTCGTCAAACTCATTTGTCCAGACACGTGTGGCTCATACCCGTATGCCACGGGCCGCGGAATGCGGGTATGCGCCACGGGACTTTGACAATTTATATCTACCCAGGAACGGCCAGAACAGGCATTGGTAATTTAAATGCGAGAGCCTTATGAGAAACTGACATCGCTGGCGTTCACACTGGTAATTTAAATGCCACAGCGTTAAGAAAAACGGACATCGGTGGCGTTGACGCGACGAATACAAAGAATAGAAATCGCAGTCCCAGCAGGAATCGAACCCAAGCATTCTGCGTGGCAAACAAGCATTCTACCACAGAGCCACGTCAGGTCTCGAAACTGCTTTGGAAGAATACCCTATGCAGGCGTAATTTTGGTGAAACGTATATTGTGGTTGCAGTGCTGGCTATCTAATTTTATAAACATTACATACGTACTCTTATGACGAAGGAGTCGTGTCGAGTCAACGTCAGTTGTATAATTAAGCGCCATTCATCGTAGTTGGTCTACGTAGCACTATCCAGGGCTACCATCCTTGCAAGCACAAGCTCTACATATCAGCTTACGGCTTTTGGTGTTGACAATATCCATGTTTCTGTTAGCATAGATACACAACTGTAAACAACTGGTTATATGAAACATATTCAGCTGTTCAAGATGTCTGTGCGTGCAACCTGTGTACATCACTTTAGCGTCATTTCATAACGTTTCTCTCAATACAAAAATTACAACCCAGTCACCTTACCTCGAAATGCTTCGCATAACATCGACTCTCATAGTACTTGGGATCCGCCTAATTTTTCTTCTCATTTATTTTAGGCACGAAGCTCCTTAGGACCTAGCCTTGTGTTCTGTTGTGGTCGCGGTATAGAACTGTTGCTATAGTCTAAACATATGTGAGACACAAAAATCACGCCATATCCCCGAAGTGAATGATGATGAGTGGGCGAAGCTCGATCGTTTTCATTAATGGCAGAAAGAGAATGTGTGGTCTGAAACGCGCTTATTTCATGGTCATCAGCGTCATCGCCATCGTTATCACGTGTAGTGGGTACATTCCAATATACTGGAACGCGCTTATACTTCATCGTTATCACGTGTAGTGGGTACATTCCACTATACTGCGTCACCGTCATCTTTATCACGTGGAGTGGGTAGATTCCACTATACGTGGCTACCTACCTACTACAACAACAACTACTACTACTACAGAGGAACGCGCTTATACTTCGTGGTCATCAGCGTCATCGTCATCGTTATCACGTGTAGTGGGTACATTCGACTATACTGCGTCATCGTCATCTTTATCACGTTGAGTGGGTACATTCCACTATACGTGGCTACCTACCTACCTACGTACTACAACTACAACTTCTACTACAACAACTACAGAGGAGGGACAGACCCACACCGTAAGGAGCTTCGCCCCTAAAAATGTCACAGTTTCGCTACTAGGGCGAAGCAATGAATGCGATAGCAAGAAATTAGTTTGTCACACGAAGAACGACAAGCAGCTCGATACTTGCAACGCGCCGCCGCAGCACAAAGAAGGACGCTCGAAAAGGACGCATAGGTATACACAGGACAAGCGTGAACTAAGAACTGTCGCAGTTGTTACGTGTTTGTATTTGAGCAACGCGCTGCGATTGCCCACAATGCAGAAGCCGACGCTGTTGTTGTTGTTGCGTCTGATATGGCTCATATCCACTCAGGGGGGATTGGCCAAGGATTGATTATATGATTGTAGAGTAGAGTAGATCCTTTAGACCGTGGCACACACCCACGCTGGGGGGATTGGCCAAGAACCGGGTAGTTTAGCAAGAAATTCTTAAATATTAGGTTAGATGTCGATTTAAAGATGAAAGGAGAATTAATTAATCAAAAATTGGAAATATTAATAATATATGAATAAAAATACTGAAATAAATGTTGATGCGAGCAGTTTGATTAAAAACAAGGAGTTTAGAAAATAAGTAAGGCGGATAAATTTATTCTACGATCTAAACCTCTTCGATTCTTTAATAAACTTCTCCAAGGCATTGGCAACCTTCCCGTCACTGTGGCCAAGGGACAAAGCCCCGAAAGAAAGAACATTTGGTACATTCAGATCAATTCTAAGGATTCGGAAAACAGCACCTAAAGTACTTTTGCGCAATGTAGAGTACCTATTACAGGAGATGAGGTAATGTTGTGTATGACTTTTCCACGCTGTTTGATACTTCTTTTTCTTTTAAACTGCGGCACGTGGAATGA
>JALIZH010020771.1:0-31778 GCA_030522465.1 Rhipicephalus appendiculatus | reverse complement strand
ATGGTATGTGGCTCCTCGAATTTCGTGACAACATGCAGCACACTACACTGAACATTTACTCACAAGAGTGTTTACCCGGTAAGCAATTGCATTTCAGAATTCCCCCTTACGTACACAGTGACGGAAATACACCTTCTTTTGTGTTTATACCACTTTTTGCGTTCACCACTCATTGCACATTAGACACATTCCGTCTTCCGAAGGATATATAGAATGCGTCAGTGTACAGAAGGCATAGAGACGAACGAAATTGTGCGTGAAAACCTCGAAGCGCACGGCGACAGCTGCGGGTAACGGCGGCACAAGGCGACGTGGGCAAAGGCGCAAACTTCGGGCGTCGATTGCAGCACAAGCTGTTGCCAATATCTTGTTTTCCCTACAAGAGCATATGAGGTGCGATTTGTGTGGTTTACGGACATTTGGAGCCATGTGCTACGTATGCAGGCAGGTGCGCTGCGTTAAAGCATCCACTGTATGCTGAATGCAGCCCCTTTTATTTGAATTGGACTTTTCGTCGACGGGGTTTCATCATGGAAGATGACGTTTGAAGCTAGGCAGACACACAATAAATAAGACGTTTGAAGCTGTACAGAAAGTATCGCAGTACTATATTTTTCATGGATCGGTGTAAACTGTTTATGCTCCTAAATGCTTCCACTCCGCACGACCACTCCAACCAGAACGTGGGCTCCCCTGAACAATAAATTAGTATTACTTTTCAAGAAATTTTATTTAAAATAATGACCCATTAATATTGCCTTTTGAACAGGTATTGTTCAGAGGCGCAGTCACAAATTCTTTTCGACTGAAGGAGGGAACGGTAAACTGCTTTTTATGCATGTTCATATGGGTGTTTGTTTATGCGCGTGCATATCTCTGCACGACAAAGCGTGTGAAAAATCTATCAGACAGCACTTATATCTGCGACAAGGTCCTCAACTACATCTCCAAATATATGTAGCCATGCTGTAAATGCTCAAGCACGAACTCTTGTTGCGTACTGCTAATAAAAACGACTGAATCCCGATGACATAAATATGAACGAAGGAAAACAAATAATAAATGAGGGAGACGGCCAAGACAAAAAAAAAATGGCACAGAAAACGTTGATTACTGCGCTGTCAAATTTGGGAGACTGAGCACAGGCCGTAGTTAATCGAAGTCTCATTTTCTGTCGAAATTGCTGTCGTGGCAAGTTCATATTTGAAGTTGACATTGAGTGACGCCAAGTGATGTTGACATGAGATGACAGGAGATGACCGCATATACCATGAGATGACATGAAACGACAGCCCGGGCCCCTAATGTGCTCTGCACTGAAACGAAATAAGACAGAGTCGTCTCGAGACACAACGTTCCACAGAGTGCACATTTTCCTTTCCTGTTTAGTCATTCACTTGTACATGTCGGCCTCGTGAGACTGCGAATGAAGGTCCGGGCATAGATGCCGGCAAAATTATGTTCGCGGACTTAAGCATAATTTTTAACATAAGTTTACAATTCTGAGCCAGGTATGTACTGAAATGAGAGTAGGAAGGAAGGAAGCAAACAGAAAGGGAGAAGGCAGGGAGGTTAACCAGAAAGACTTCCGGTTGGCTACCCTACACTGGGGGATTAGGGAAGGGGAATAGAAAGATGAGAGAGAGGAGGGAAGAGAAGGAAAAGAGAGAGAGGCAGTGAAATTCAGTGCAGTGTGTGGAACTGCACCGCAAGTTAGAGGCGTTCACACAAGCCCGTCGTCCTCAAAAAGCACAAGAGGGCTTTCACTGCCTTGTGGGCTGTCGAGAGATGTGGACGGTGCTGTAATATCACCTGCACAGAAAGTGGTCGATCATCCAGTCGCCGCAATGCGTTGGCAAGTACTTGTCTCTCTGAGGCAAAACGAGGACAGTGGCACAGCAGGTGTTCGATATTTTCGTCGGTGCCGCAAACATCGCATGCCGCACTGTTAGTCACTCCGATTAACGTTGTATATGCTTTCGTGAAAGCAACTCCCAACCAAAGGCGATAGAGAAGCGGAAGCTTCGCGACGATGAAGGCCGGATGGAGGCTGGAGTTGGAGTGAAGGGTTAAGTTGATGCAGTCTGGTCTGTTGTATGTTTGGCGCGTTCCACTCAGTCAGTGTGAGACTGCGGGCCAGGTGACGAATCTGCCTCGCAGCGTCTGTTCTTGAAAGCGGAATTGGGATGATGTTTTCTTCCTGGTGTGATTGGCGAGCAGCATTATCGGCGGAATCATTTCCGCTGATACCACAATGTCCAGGTATCCACTGAAAGTCAATGTCGTGGCCTTTTTGTATTAAGTGGTGGTGAAGTTTCACGGTGTCATATGTCAATTGTTCGTGACATCCGCGTCGGAGAACTGACCGCAGGCACTGTAACGCCGGTTTTGAGTCGGAAAACACAGCCCATTTACTTGGTCTTTCTTCAGAATCGATGAGTTCCAGTGCACTACGCAGAGCCGCGAGTTCTGCCGCCGTAGACGTCGTCGCATGGGAAGTCTTAAAACGCAGAGTTACCCCTTGTGATGGTATAACCACCGCTCCACCAGAACTGGACGACGTAGTCGAGCCATCCGTATAGATGTGCACGTGGTTAGAAAGAGTAATCTAAATGTAACTATTGCATAACAGCAGTAAAACAGTACGCCAAAGGTAGAATTTCCAAGGAAGCCCTGGCCATTCTGACGAAAACAGGCAGGCCCCAGAGTGCCAGCTCGACCATCATATGGTTTCCGGATCACGTCACCACGGAAGGTGACGCGCTCCCGAATCTAAACGAGACGGCACACCTGAGGGGCGCGAGACATGACCCGCCGCGCCTAACAGGGTCATGCCTCTCGCACAATAGGGAACACGCCTCGCACAGATCGGGATAGGCTCACTAGCTATAATGAAATAACAAAAGCATATCTTAACTCCAGAAGGATATTCCCACCGCCAAGTCCTAAACTAAACAGGAGGTAGGCCGTCGCCTGGAGGCAACTCCAGAGGAACACCTTTCCTAACCCATTCAACCTAAAACGTATATACCCGGACAAACATCAGGACGACACGTACAAATTATGCCAGGAAGGACCAGCAACAGTCAAACACATGTTGTGGGAGTGTAGTATTATTATCAGAATGATGGCAGTTACTCCGGAGACCCTGTCGTCGAGGTGGGCCACCACTCTGCGCAGCTCACACCTCGGCATCCAAACGTGGGTGGTCCAGCAAGCCCCTGAGGCGGCGTTGAGGCAAGGCCTTGTCCTTCCCCCCGTAGGAGACCTAAGCCCGGGTCGCGACAAAACTTGCCGGACGTTTAATAAAGTTGTATCCATCCATCCATCATGCTGCCGTCGTATGTCCACCAAGAAATATTGTCGATAGGGGCCCCATGTCCGTCGCAGTTGATTGCTGTTAGGAAACGCACCCACTGGAACATCGCGAGTTACCTGATTTATGCGTATTATATGGGCCAAATCAGGTATCTCGCCTATTGGGAACGAAAATTACCTATTTGATATAAGGTTACTAAACAGCACAGAGCAGCAACCTGTCTACTTGAGTGCCTGGCCTGTAGTTCCAGATGGTTATATTTGCACAAATGCTTTCTGTGTACAAAACGAAATATTCAAACCCCAGAAAAGAAACTAAATCTTTCTTTTTGCAGATGTGCTGCTACTAAGATAGCGTTTATTTCACCTACAGTTATTATTGAAACAAAAAATAAATGAAGGAGGAGCTCTCACCATTTCTTAGCGGCGGATACCCCTTTCCACTTGGTTGTTGGCATATAAAAATACCTACAATATTTATGGTGCCTTAACGTCTTTCCTCGCATTAATTACTGACAATCTGCTTTGCTACCAGATCGCCCGGCTCGGTGAAACAGTGGTTACGGGGCTCGGCTGCTGACCTGATGGTCGCTGGTTCGATCCGGGCCACGACGGTCGCATTTCGATACACTCTCAGTACGGTCCTGGATAACAGCCTCGATATAGGCGGCATCCTTCGACGTACTGTTTATTATCACGGCTATGGACAGCCCGGCAAAGAGAAGTATACGTTACTCTCTTCAGGCGGCCTCGAACTTGAGGAGTGCCGGCTATAAACAATCGCTGATAAGCGTCCGAAGTCCGCATACGGCCCCGCAGGCCGATCCGCGAGCGGAGCGGCGGCGGGAAACACGGCCAACACGGCGCCGAGGGCGCAGCGAAGCGTCGGAAACTATTGGAAACAACTGCACCACGCATGCGCTTGAACGAGAAAAAAAAGAAAAGAAAGAAGAATTGAGACGCGTTCCGCGCTCGCCCGGCGCGCGCGCGTGAAGGAAAAAAACAAAACAAAACAAAACAAAAACGGACAGACGAGAACCGCGGAAGCCAGCGGAAGCTGAGAAGTTTCGTGTTGGCCGCGCGGCCGCTCCATCACGAGACGTGCAGGTGACAGAGCTTTGAGTTCGGTAACCTTCACAAGATCACCTGCTTGTCAACGTATACTTGGAAAGCGCAAAACTGCGTCGGTTGCGCGCTTTGCGCCTGCCGCTGGGTGATATGTTTTCGTCAGTGGACATGAAAGGTGTGTATCGAGGGCAATGTAACGCGCCGCAATGCGAGTGCAATGGGTTTTGCCGCGCCGGGAACAATGAGCCTGCCGCACCATACCAGGCTGGTTGGTGCGCGTACTGCGGGCACATTCCAGTGCAACATGCTCGAATTGGTAAGTGGTGAGCCACAAGATGAGTGATCAGAAATGTCGAAAGGGTTAAACACCTTTTCACTAGAGCTTTATTAAAGAGAAAAGTTTGTGAACAATGTGTGCGGTCTTTGGGCGCACATTTCGTCGGATATTCATTGGAAACTTCATATGTAAGCTGATGACTGAACGTTTCTTAGCAGTATGAAGAGTGCCTAGTCTGCGAGCGTGCTGTGGTACAGCTGATCATGCGTATTCGAGAACAAGGTAATGTGCCAGTGACAAATACACGTAGGCAAGGGGGAAACGGTGGTTCAAACGGCCTCCAACCGAACCTGAGAAAGTGGGACGAAGGTCGTGAGACCTTCGGCTCCCCTTATAAACGGTATACCGTCACTTAGGTAGGGCTATACTCGTTGCACGCAACGTGCGATAAATGCGGTCTTCAAATCTGCTTTTCAAACCTTTCAGAATGAGCGCCGTCAGATGACCTGCGCAGTTTTCGCCTGAATTATGCGAGCTGTGCCCACGCACTACAAGCATAAATTGTTGATTAATGTATGCATGTCCATCAATGTGGCGCGAGCATCGACATGCGTTGCTTGGAATGCGCTTCCAAATGTTCACAACGCGTAGAGCTCGCGGCGAAATTGACCAAACTGCATACGCCAGTGAGCTTGCAAAAAATACACACGCTTTACTGTAGCCACGCTGAAATGCCTCTGTAACGCTGGCATCGATTTGAAGCGCACAGAACGCGCCAGTCACGGTGCATAAGAGCGTGCAACGCGCAGTAGAAATAAGCAATATTTCTCACCCCGTACATTCAGTTACACATTCACGTATGCACGATACTTCGTATCCGCGCATTTTCGGCGAAGTAAACGTAATGCATGGAGCAGCGCTGAAGGTCACATTACACGGAGTAAGGTTCCTCCGTGGTCACATTATTTTCCTGCGGCAACGACGAGCGCAAGAACAGTCACAACCGAAATGTAGCAGTTTTCATGACGCTCTGCCGGCTCCGCAACTTATATATTCACCGAATGAAAATGGCAACACAACACGAAGGCTCAACAACAGCGAAAAAAAAAAGAAAAGCGAAGACCACCAAGACGTCAGAACGATTGGTAGATATATACCCCGTAAAATTTCGCAGCGGGCGTGGTGGCGCTGTGGTGTAGTGGTTACGGTGTCTGCTTCCAATGCGTGCGTACCGGGTTCGAATCCGCGTGTGTGCATGCAAATTGTGTTTATGTCACATATGTGTATGAATGCATTACCAATTGTCTTCTAATATGCCATAATCATACCTGTTAAAAAAGTAGATCACAAAACCTAGAAATGGGTGATTAATTACATCTTTTCTTCCACAATCGCTTTTGGCCGCCTAACCACAGGCCGCCCATAGACGGGAAACACCGACTCCTGCCAACGCATGATTGATATCACGCGTAAGTGTAGGCCGGACGTAGCCAGGAAAAATTTGACTTAAAATCCTGCCTATCTTGCATCACGCCTATACAGGCGGCCCCGTAGAAATGAGCCACTTGCTCTTGGCGCCGCATATGCAGCCGCCTAACGAACGGTCTAGCGGCGGCCAAAATTTGACCGGGTTTCCTGCTTGCATGCGTGGAATCTAGCCGGGATTTGAATGAGAGTGTAGAGGCGGAATGCTAAAGGCCCGTGTAGTGTGCGATATCACATCAGTGCTCCTTAAAGAACGCCAAACGGTTGAAATATCCGGAGCCCTCCACTACGGCGTCCCTCACAATCATATCGTGGTTTTGGCGCGTAAAACCACAGATATTATTATTATTTCTCACCTGACCAACTGAGTATCTATGCTGGTATACTAACAGGTTGAAAATATCTACACATGTGACGTACTACATTTCTCCTGTCGCCACATGCTTAACCTTTGCAACGGCACCCAATTTTGAAGCTAGCATGCAATGTTGAAGTGCTACTAAGTCAACAGCTCCGCATTTCTTGTTCTTTCGAATGTTTATACGCGCTTGCTGGGCACTGTGAGCTTCCTTTATTTCAGGCGTGATCGTAAGAATGGCGGGAGAACAGGGTACTCGCGAATCAGAGGACGAGTGATATGGGCCACAACATGTGATATTTGTCAGTTTATAACCTGCAGGTTGTCAGTTTAAAACTCTTGTTTGATGGCACTCAGAAATGCAGTACCGTTCTGCTACCGCATCAAAGTGGCAACATCAGGCACATTTCTTCTCGCACTCGATGTGTACTTTTAATTTCCGTGAGGAACTATTGTCTGAAGAATATGCGCAACTTAGAAAAACCAGAGAAGTGTCAAACATTGAGTTCGACTTTAAGCAAAAATATTTGTTCGCTTTTGCTGCCGTGATACGTGCTCTTTTCACGGAAACATGTATATTGCCCAGTACATGCCGGTAGCGTAGCTCTCTCGTGGACTTATATGTCGCCTCTTGGGACGTTCGACCAGAAAAGTTCAATGACTCTGGCTACATGCTTTGTGAAGCCGACAGCGCGTCATTGTAAGGTGGCAGTAACTTCACAAGCTCCATAGTGAACCACAAAGAGATATTCGAGAACCAACTTTACGAAGTAGTGCTCCCAATGATTAATTTCAGCCATAAACACAATATCAGAGTAGCGACGGGCGCCTTTTGACATAACCCGAAAATTGTGGCCCACTTCGCGGTAATTGTGAAAGGGACACAACGTAGTGCTTGGTTCAATAATGCATGTTGCTGGGCGAGTCGGTCGTACATGATGAAATAGGGTGCTGCGCAAAGGACACGCGCAAAGTCCTCGTTCACTTCCTTGTCCCTGTGTCCTTTGCGCAGCACCCTGTTTCATCATAGTGTTTGGTTCACGAACTTATACGAAGTGTGGGGCGAAATAAAAAGGCGTGCGGTTAGAAATGACAGAGCGTTCGTTTATACAAACATGTTAGCTTAAGCCAAAGCCATGCCTCAGCTCAAGAGGCTCTCCAAGTGGAATGGCAAACGGGGAAAAAATGCGTTTCTGGTAAGGGAGCGTGAAAAGGTTAACGACCTCCTAGACTTTCGCTAGTGCCTCCTACTGAGAAAAAGAAAAACAATGCAGTGAAATACAAGGTATTAATCTGAAGAACTTACCCAGTACCGCAACCGAGGAAGCTCTACTCATGCCTCGGTGGATAATGGAAAGACGGGAGTGACAGTGAGAGCAAGGAAAACAATAAGCTGAGTTTGTTTCTCGAGAGACTGGCATGGCTATTGTTTCCGCTACCTCTCTGTGCAGGAAGGGCAACGGGAAGCCACGTGGGAGTGATGCACCTTGGCGACCTCGCGTTGAGAGGAGCTGTCGTGCAGTGTTTCGGGTTTCACTTCTCAAGGGAGGCAATGTGATACCATGTCTCGGCAAGGTAATTCCGCCTTCGTTGGACTCATCGCATGTTTGCTTGGTTGGCGAGAACGCAACACCCCAATGAGCGTGCACTGTGTAAAGTGACGGAGAGTTTGTAAAAAAAAAAGTAGTTAATCAACGGATAGGAGACTAAAGGGAGTTTCATTAAAAAAATAAGTTTAAGTGCAGGCTGGTGCCTATTGGTGGCGTGGTTACCTTTCTCTGCTTTGAGTACGTGCGGCATACGCCCGCGGGCGCTTCCGTTCCACAAGATGATGGTTAGCGTGCGCCATTTCTCCCTATAGGCATGCATGTTGCATGCCTGTAGACTGTGCCGCCGTGTTTGTACACCGGTTACGGTGCTAGGCTGCTGAAGCGAAGGTGGCAGGTTTGATCACGGCCACGGCGGTCGCATTTCGAAGGAGTCGAATGCTAGAGGCCCGTGTACTATGCGAAGTCAGTGCACATTAAACACCGGTAGGTCGAAGTTTCCGGAGCCATCCACTACGATTCGCCTTACAATGATATCGTGGTTTTGGCACGTAAAACCTTGCAACTGACAATATTACGCCCATATATTAAAAAGATGCTGCCCAAGTTCTAGGAAAATAACACTGCGCGAAGAATCCCTGGACTCAATGCAGCGCAACACACCCACGCATACCTAACTTGTGGGATCCGTGCGTCCGAGGTGAAAGATAGACTCAGCGAAAATTTGTTGGCGTGCGTCTTTTCAACCAAGTAATATCTGGCCACGGATAGAGACACACCTTTATCGAATCTTGAAGTAACGGTCTGAGATAGTCGCAAGTCTCGGCCGATAGTGTACCTGCAGGTATACGGCATTTTGAGCATGAAAACCTCTGTCTTTCTTCAAGATTTGTATCTTCGATTGAGTAACTTGGAATCAATGTCGTTCACAATGTAGCTTAAGGTCGTACCGCCACACCGCAAAAAGTTAGAATTTTTCATAATACCTTGCAAAATTGCGTTTTCGGGATGGCGGAGAAAACGCGTCGGAAAATTCGAGCACTCATTATACTTCTAACTACCGGAATGAAGTTATCAAAGATATTAGGAGTACTAATGTTGTCAATAAACGACCTGTGCGCTATATATAAAGATTCATTTTTTCAAGTAGTGTTTATATTGCCTCACAAATGTTGTTGGCGTTGAAGGCGCGACCTGAAAAAACTCGCCGCCCACAGGTACTTTTTCTCGAGAGTGCGCCGGTTCTGAGAAGTGTGCGCCGTTTTCCAACGGTTGATGTTCTCTCGATCGTAGGCTTGTCGGCGAGCAACCGTTTCCTATACGCCAGTCTCATGTGTTATCGAGGTTATCGAGGTGATTTGTCTTTTCTCGTTGTTTATTGTGGCCCGGATATGAGCGCATCACTATCGTTGTGAACTGTAGCAACAGGAGTGCTGCGCTGCTAAGCACGTGCATGACGGTTCAACTTCTGGCGTGAGAGAGAGAGAGAGATGGGATGCGGAAAGACAGGGAGGTTAACCGGAAATCAAGTATCTGGTTGGCTACCCTGCACTGGGGAAGGGGTAAGGGGAGACAGAAAAGTAAGGAAGAGAGGAATGAGAGAGGGAGGGAAGCAGAAACACAGACACACAAACACAGGAGTGTCACAAGCGTTCAACGAGGCGGGTAGCTCGCAGGAACTTCAACAGCGCCTTCGTCGCTTTCAGGCGTGAAGCTCGATCTCCCCGGCATTTCAATATCGACTTCTCAGAAAGAGGTTCGTCGTCGAGTCGCGCAAACACTGCTGCGAGGGACTGTCTCTGAGAGCTGTACTGAGGGCACTGACATAAAACGTGTGCAATGGTTTCATCAGTGCCGCAATGTTCACTTGCAGCACTGTCTGCCCATCCGATGCGGCAAGCAAAGGCGTTCGTAAACGACACCCCAAGCCACATGCGGCAGAGAACGGTCGTCTCAGATCGGGGTAGGCCAAATGGAATTTCAAGTCGTAGACATGGATCCAGGCTGTGAAGACGGGTGTGGAGAAAACCGGGCGTGTTCCACATAGACCTTGCGACATCATGCGCGAGCATATTAATCTTTGCTGCTGCGTCGCTTCTTGATAGTGGAATAGGTTCCATCTCGCCGTTTTCATGAGCATTCTTAGCTGCGTCGTCGGCATGCTCATTACCAGTGATGCCGCAGTGACCTGGTAACCACTGAAGAGTTACGTCGTGCCCCTTGTCTATTAGCTGATGGTATAGCTGTCGTATTTCCAGCACCAATTGGTCTTGAGGCCCACGACGTAGAGCAGTTCGAAGGCACTGCAAAGCTGGTTTCGAATCGGTAAAAATAGTGCACTTTAGTTGAACTTCTCTGTCGATCCTGCGGAGTGCGCTGCGGAGTGCCGCGAGCTCCGCGGCTGTCGATGTCGTCTTGTGTGACGTTCGAAACTGGATGCTTTCGGCCTTTGCTGGGAAGATCACAGCTCCTGCAGATCCTCCAACAGTTGTCGAGCCGTCCGTGTAAAGTTTAATATGGTCTTTGTATACTTCGTGCAGCATGAGCAGAGTCAACTGCTTCAGAGCTGGCGACGAGAGCTCCGCCTTCTTGCGGATCCCTGGCACTGTCAAGCGCAGTTTTGGTCGGCCCAAACACCAAGGGGGTGTCAGGATGCGTTCCGGAGGCGTGTGGTCTGTTGGAAGGAAGTCACGATAAGCCAGTATTCTCTTACAAAAAGGAGGCACTCGGTCGGTCTTCTGGAAGTGAAGCGAGGTGGTGGGCAGGGGCACGAGCAAGGTGCCTAATATGCGCTCTAAGCGCCTCCAGAGTAATGTGCACTGTGGCCGGATGATCTTTGGCGATTGCGATGGTCTCCGCTGTTGATGTGCAGCGTGGCAATCCAAGACAAACTCTGAGTGCCTGGCCCTGGGCGTTTTCGATTGTGCGTACACTGGTTTTGCAGGCGTTCGTCAAAACTGGCAAGCTGTACCTCAGGTACCCCAGAAACAGCGTCCTGTATAACTGCAACATCGCGTGCACTGACGTGCCCCATGTTTTTCCACCAAGGAACTTGAAAAGTTGTGCTGTGGCTGTTAGGCGCTTCTTTAGAGTGGCGACATGGGGACTCCAGCAGAGATTTCGATCGATGGTGATCCCCAAGAACCTGTGTGTCCTTGCGTAGCAGACATTTTGTCCATTGATGGTGATGGGGTATGACGTCATTGCCTTCCGCGTGAACGCAACCAGCGCTGATTTCTCAGGAGAGATCTCGAGGTTTTGTTCTCTGAGGTACGCCGATATAGAATTCGCTGCTTTCTGGAGCCTCGCACGTACCTGAGGACGTGTTACTCCTGACGTCCAAACACAAATATCATCAGCATAGATAGATATCTGCACGGAATCTGGTATGCGTTCCACGAGACCGATGAGAGCAAGGTTGAAAAGTGTGGGGCTCAATACACCACCTTGAGGAACGCCACGGTGTGTGTAATGCTCAGAAGTCGGCCCATCATCAGTTAGCATGAACAATGTTCTCATATGTAGGTAGCAACGGATCCAGCGGTACACTCGCCCACCCAAACCAACCGACTCGAGGGCGTCGAGTATGGCTTCGTGAGAAACATTGTCATATGCTCCTTTGACATCCAAAAATAATGCGACAGATAGCCGTCTGCTCATTTTCTGGTGTTGTACGTATGTCACCAGGTCAATGACATTGTCTATGGAGCTACGAAGGCGACGAAAGCCGGCCATGGCGTCTGGATATACTCTATAGCGTTCTAGGAACCACTCGAGTCTGGCGAGGATCATTCGCTCCATCAGTTTCCCTACGCAACTAGCCAGCGCTATTGGGCGATATGACGTCAGCTCTAGAGGTGATTTTCCAGGCTTGAGAATTGGAACCAAACGGCTTGCTTTCCATTCTCTGGGGACTGTTCCATCTCTCCAAGACTCATTGAACACGTCCAGCAAAGCGCTTCGTGCAAGGTCACCGAGGTTGCATAATAGGCGGTATGATATGCCATCCGGCCCAGGCGACGACGATCGATTGCATGATGAAAGAGCCGCGTCCAGCTCTTCCATGGAAAAAGGCAGGTCCATGCACGGGTCTAGTGAATGTGGCGTGTTAGCAGCATTAAGGGCTCCTGTGCTGGTTGATGGGCCTGCAATCTTCGTGCAAAAATCTTCCGCTACCTCGATATCCTTTCTATGTTGAAAAAGTGCCAAGGCTTTAAATGGAAATCGTTGTTCGGGAAAAATGCGTAGACCGCGCACGGTACGCCATATTTGAGAGAGGGGTTGGCGAGGGTCTAGAGACTCGCAAAACTTCGCCCACCGTTGCCGCTCTAGTTTGTCCATACGACGCTGGATCTTCTTCTGCATGCGCCTTGCTACCCGTAGATCTTGAATGGATTTTGTGCGTCGATATCTCCGCTCCGCACGCCGACGAATCGCGCGGAGTCGCTCTAACTCCACGTCCGTTTCTGAGGGCCTTGAAGAGCATGTCACCGTGCGCATCGCACTCTGCGCGGCTTCCTTAATTGCTTGCTCAATGCCACAGGACAAGCCATTTTGACAAGCGCCTTCAATATCGGTAGTGAATGCGGAAAAATCGATCCTCCGCACGGTTTTCGGTGGTCGACCACTAGCGAAGCCTTTGATGGTGAGATAACTGGGGATGTGGTCGCTGCCATGTGTCTCGATGTCTAAAAACCACTTGACTTTTGTGGCGAAGCGACGGGACACAAACGTCAAGTCCAAGCAGCTGCTGTACGTTGATCCTCGTAGAAATGTAGGGCTCCCATCATTAAGCAGAGACAGGTCATGAGCCGACGCAAATGAAGCCAGTCTCCGGCCCGTTGCATTGACTTTTGAACTTCCCCAGATAGGGTGGTGGGCGTTGAAGTCCCCTGTAATTATCCATGGACCCGGGATGCCCGCAAGTATGTCATCCAATCTCTTCCGGTCAAAACGGGCTGAGGGAGACAGGTAGACACCGACTAATGTGAAGGTGAGGGCTTTCTGCTTCACAGTCAGGCAAACATATTGGTTGTCATCGTGAGGCGACACCGCTTGAATGATGTAGGTCAGCTCCCTACGAATATACACAAGGACCTTGCTGCTTTCGTTGCAGGTTTGGGATGGGATTGATACGTAGCCCGATAGCCTGATCGGGTTCGATAATTTCGGTTCGCAAATTACGATGATTGGAAAACGGTTTGAAAACACGTACTGACGAAAATCAGAAATCCGTGATCTAAGTCCTCTTGCGTTCCACTGGATGACTGATGCTTCTCTGACCTCTTTGCGGAACGGTTGTTGATCTCCTGCCATGGCTCTACGCAAGGGAGGCGAGGACGGGGCTCAGCGCGTCCAACACTTGTAACCCGCTTCGAGCGGTTGGAGTTCCCAGGCTTCTCAGTAGGTCTGCCATGACAGCGACGAGGGATCGCAGCATCGGGATGATCTGTCGATCGGCCCTTGACACATCCTCAGCTGAAATATGCTCAGAGGGAGGAGTAGGGCGGGGAGGCCTGGGAGGGAGCTCCTTCGCAGGCTGCGTACGCGGAAGTGTAGGCCAGTCATCTGCAGCGTTGGGCTTGTCCACCTCATTTCGCTTCGTGCTCACTACTTTGCTCGTGCTCGAAGAAAATGGGTTATGCGCGATTCCATGTCTTGAACGCCTCCGTCGGCGACTACGCCGACGCCGTACCCTTTCAGCAGCCTCCCGGTGAGTGGAATTGTCTCGGACCATTTGTTTAATAATGGCAATTTCCTTCTTAATCCGCGGGCATTCCTTGGAGGCAGCATCATGCGAACCGTCACAGTTTGCGCACTTCAGACTTGTTGCCCTACATGCGTCTGCAACGTGCGGCTCAGCACACCGTGGGCATACTGTGGTGTTTGTACAAACACCCTTGACGTGCCCAATTTTCATGCAATTATGGCACTGAAGTGGTTTAGGGACAAATGGCCGAACAGGATGTCGGAAATGTCCCACCTTGACATGCGACGGAATGGAGTCTCCTTTGAACATAATCTTTACACAGCGGGAGTTTCCGAGGCGAAGTACATTCGCGATGACAACACCCTCGTTCGCTGGTTTTACAAGTATTGGTAGGTCCGAGTTTGCTATGGCCAGATCAATGTCGTAGATTACTCCCGCCGTGCAGGCACCGTCCATGGGAATAACCGGTCGGACTTTGATGTCTGCCAAATCCGATATTCTGCGCAGTTTGTCTAAGGCGCTGGCAGTCGTCGTGTCCACAGCAAGAATATTCTTCCGCGTGTTCACACGGATATCCTTAATTTCGTTCGGCGCAACCCCCTCAAAGTACACAGAGAGAGCTTGCCTGTTTAGAGCTCGAAGGCTGATGGTGGAGTCCTCGGGCATGAACAAGATGGTGTGCGGCCAGCGTTCTTCTCTTGTCTTAGAAGTCAACGTCGCCGCTGGTGAAGACGGCTTGATGTTTCTTCGTTTAGCCTTCCTGCTTCTCACGGTCTCGAAGCTGTCATCCGACGAGTCGTCACCAGTCACCGAGTACAGTTCTGTGTCCTCGCTGGTGCTCGAACAGGTGCTTCGTTTTCGCGAAGAGCTTGCCAATGTTGATATCTGGCCGGTCAGCGCCGCAGAAGATTCCGCGTCCACAGCCATATGACAGTGACCATCACCGTTGGCCTCACCGGTACTGAGCCAGGCACGCTGATTCCCCGAGGAACTCGCCATGGCAGACCTCTGGCTGGGCAAACCGGTGGAAGACTCCGCGTCCGTCGCCCTGGGGCAGGGAGCAGCGTCTCCCGGAAATAACGAAAAACTTAATGAAATTGCTAGGAGCTGAGAACAGAAGCGTTCTATGAAGAGTCACTTCGTCGTCGTTCCCAACTTCTGGCGTGGAGGAAGTAAATAGTCAGGGGGGAGCATTGTGCACTTAGAATACATATGAAGGTCAACCAGACACCCGTCCGGCTTGCTACCCTACACGAGGGGAAGGGATGAAGACATTAAAAATAAAGAAGAGGTAAGAAAATATTGTCCGGGCACATATGCGCCTGTTCATTACACACCTACAAGCGACAGCTTAACTCGGTAGATTTTGAAGAAGCAGTACGCCTGGCATGCCCAAGCCAAGCTTCGCTTGCAGCCATTTCACTCGTAGAGCAAGGGCTCCGGAACTTTAGTAGTAAAGATCCCGTATCAGATAATGCATGATGCCTCGAAAACCTCGGTGGAAGCACCAATGCTAATAAAGGAAATCAATAAGAATCATCAAAATGAAATTAGGGGAAAGGATGATGCGTTTCCCGTGGTTGTCTTGCCTGCAACATCTATAAAAGAGGGATATTGTAATATTGTCTTTACTTTCATCACTGACTAACTTTCATTGCCTGAAGTTTGCCGTGCAGTCTAGTGTAAGCATACTTTGAGTAAGCGCGGCGTAAGTTTTATTCGAATTATCAACTTGTCTATCGTGGCGTATACTGTACAACGCTGCGACATGGGCTATCCAAACTGCTGCATATCCTTGCGCTTTTGAGCCCAAATTGGCCTGTATCTGAAAACGTGTCTGCGTGCGTCCAGCTGCGTCCTCGTGCGGTCAACACCGCCCTGTTCTTGTCAAGCAGCCATGCATAGACGCTGTCCGTGCTTACTCCGGGATCACTGCACCCACAGAATGCTTTATAGGAGCAGCGAGTCGCACAGTTCATATGTATATTCATGCCACATATACGAACAGTAGTTGCTAGCTTACTGACGTCCTTGTTCATTCTGCTTCGGTACTTCTGCTTACGCACTAGAAGCGCAATAACCAGCGCTAGTAGAAGCTGTTTGACGGGGACGCGGACCTGTCATCCCAGATGACATTGATAGATACAACGCCACAGTTTTCGCAGGCTGTGCAGCCTGCCGGAATGTCAATGCGCACTGCAGTTTTGGACGTTAAAATGAAAGTAGATATTAGATTTGTGGAGGCGGATTTTGTGTGCGCTGTTTGAGGCTGTCACTGTCAACGAAGCTCCGGGCGCGATAAATCCTTCTCACTGTGCTTTGCAGTTATTTTGCTGAAAGTTGCGGTCGCTGCGCATTACTGAGCCTGACTGAGGGAATGTCACACCAGTTTTCTTTGACTGATATTTATGGCCGGGGTGGTGTGCTTCGGTAATTTCTTTTTTTCATTTGAAGCTTTACTTAATGCAGCTGCAAATGCTCTTCAGCCTTCTTGATGACATTACCAATTCGTTGATTGAGAGCTGTAGTTGAGCGTTCAGATTCAACAAAGCACGAATATAGAGTCAAGGAAGGTGCGAGAATGAAGGACTTACCAATAAATGCAGTAAAAACGATCAGCTCCATCGATTATAGAAAGAAACTATCATGTTGACGAAATTATAGCGAAACTTTAAACATTAACGGGAATAGTCGCTTTAGTACTTGGGCCGAAGGCCACAATACGTATGCGTGAGTCATCTCATTATTGAGATGAAGCATTTCTTTAACGATTGTTCAGACAGGTTCTGATCATATATTCATAGGAGCCAGGTTATTTCATTGGTGTATAGTTAAGTATAACATTGAACTCAATCAACAGAAAATCTTATCGGGTGCATGAGCATTTCTACCCAGAACGTGATGTGATTTGTAGGTTCTTCGTAACTTCGCATCATTTTTATGGTTCTTCGTAAATGTTCGTTATATATGTGGCATATTCAGATATGAGTGCATGAAAACGTTCACGTGGCGAACGGTCATGACTACCGGAGCTATACATGTCGTGCAGCGGGCACTGTGATGTGCGCAATCACAGAATGCCACCACTACACTCTAAAACTTTTCACGCGTAGCAAGCGTGAGTGGGGGGGATTTTTTGCACGCTTGGTCTAAGCGTGATGTGCTGTCACGCTGAAAAATCACGCTTCCTAAGCGTGATTCGCGGGTTGAATAACGCTTGCCAAGCGTGAGTGGAGGCGATTTTTTTGCACGCTTGTTCTAAGCGTAGTGCACTTTCACGCTAAGCAAACCACGCTTGCTAGCCGTGACTGGCGAGCTTTCTCACGCTTAGAAAAGGTGTAAGAGAGGAGTTTTACTTACTTAATGCGGCATTCTCCTGCTCCTTCAGATGCCTTTCCGGCCGTTAGAAATCATCTAAAATGAAAGCTGGAAGAAGATATTTGTTGTGCTGTATGGGCTTGGCACCGGCTTGGACGGTATATATACTGATGCTTGGCATTAATTAGCTAATTGCGAAAATCAACTCTCACTTTCATCTTGCACATGTCCAAACTATAGAATGCTACACTGCGACAGTCTGAAATGAGCTTGCTAGCCGGAATATAATTACGGAATACGGTTTACAGTACAGGCAGCAAGCAAGAAATAAGAGACAATCTTTCATTAATTCACTGGCTACCCTTCCCATGTTGTACCCGACGGCACATGTTGGGTGTCTGCACACAGCTCAAGATCGGCAGTGCGCTCTGTATTTACGGTGCAGCTATCAAGCTCATGTGTTGCTGTCGCAGTGGAATGTTCTATAGTCAACACATGTGCGGGATGAAAACTGAAACTTGATTTTTGTAATTAGCTATTTTATGCTGGGCAACCAGTACATTTACCCTCCAAGCAGCCGCCAACCAATAACAAATAAAGCACTCCAAAGATTATCTTCTTTCAGCTTCATTCTTAAACAATTTCTGACGGTCAGAAACACATCTTATAGAGCAGGAGAATCCCGCATCAAGTAAATAAAAATTCTCTCTTACACCTTCACTAAGCATTAGGAAGGCCTCCAATCACTGATCGAAAAGCCTTACATTGCGAGTGGGGCGTTAGATCTTCGTTGTGGACCATTCAAAAATGAGTAGAGTTGGCAGAATGAAAGCGTTATGGATTGTTCCTGAAACTTCGCTAGTCACAAATCCAAACGCCATGGAAGCCAGTGCAGGACAAACTTTCATAAAGCATCTTGCACAAGTGCATCTGGCGAATCCTACAATTAAGCCGCTGATCTGCATTCTTTCGGCGCGATTTTTTATATACACGGTCATTAACCCATTAGGGCCCACTGTACTTTAAAAAGTACACTTCCTTTTTCGGGCATAGAAAATTCAAAACAGAATATTATGATCTTGCTCATTACAAGTTCTGATGCCAAAGGTTGCAGCAAGAAAATCCTAATTTGGAATATTGACTCAGTTACGTTTTTTCTGTTTTATGAGTCGTCAAACTTTAGGAAAATGAGAGCCTGTTAAACGCACGTGGTCAGTACTACTTTTTCTAAATTTGTTTTAAGTTTTACATTTTATATGTTGAAAAAACGGACTGCTTCTGCTTCAGGAAGAGCGATTCAATCCCTGCAAAGCGCGAGAAGCCTATAGAGTGCATAGTTTTGCTGTGAGTAGTAATGAAATGTTGCTGTACTTTATTTAGTACACTGGGACTTCGTGGGAGCATACATGTAACTCTTGTTGTGCGTTGCATCATAGATTCAACACGCTTTTTGTTTGTTATGAATGCCGTTTTTTTCGGTTATCTCAGACTCGTGAAGCTGCGAAAGATGTCGCTGTGAATATACGAGAGCATCTTGATGTTTTAATTGGCGATTCTGACCCTAACATGGAAACTTAGGAGGAGGAGGGGAATGACGACGGTACGAATGGATGCTCTCTGCTAAAGATAAAAAAACATGGAACGAAAGGAACGTGGGTAAGATAACTTCTGTTTTGACTCAGGAAAGCAGCTTTGTTTCGAAAAGGGCAAATACAACAGCATAATTGCTATGCTGGCGAAAGACTGCACAGTTGAGTCACTATGCTCTCTATCGTGGTGGCCATTCACTGAAAAAAAAAAACGTAGTGCCACTGTCCTCCTTCTTCATCCGCAGTAACAATGCCATGAGGGAGTTTGAGCTCTACGATCAAGCTGCGAATGACTGGAGAATTTTCATCTCTGAGAAAAAGTGGTACCAGCCCCTATTTACCCAGATGATCGAAATAGCCGCAGACAACGCATAAAGGGTCTGCTACCACATTGTAGGTTTTAGCAGACCCTCTACGCGTTGACTATTGTCCTTTAGTCGCATAACAGCAAAACACTGGCTGCACCTTGTTGCACCCCAGAGAAGTATCAAAGCTCTCCAGATTCCACTGTGCTTGCTATTACCCTCTATCTATACGGACATTTTCACAAGAAGCCAGCGAAACAGTTGAATTCTGCCAGAATACATCGAAATGATGTGGCGAAAAGCGTGACGTTACGCTTTCCCTAAAGCACTAATCCTTGATTAAGTTGCATGGGCCAAGAGAACTTTGTTATTCGTTTCGCAAGGGCCCAGCGTACTCACCATTCTTGCATCAAGTCACCTTGCCCGTTGCTATCTCGAAGGCCCAGCGTACTATTTATAGTACAGTATCATAACTCCTGAAGAAACACACGTAACTCTATGAAAATTTGCACGTGTGGTTATCTGTTGTGATTGATTAAATAAGCAAAATGTCAATAAAATCGGATCAGTAGTTCTTTCGTGGTCCTTAATGGGTTAAGAAAATTAAGGGAGGGATTTAGTGCGGAGTGCTCCGAGGCTTGAGAGTTTAAATCAAAGATAAAGAGTTAGATAGAACGAAACATTTACAAGAATCTTAAACTTGAGTGAAACTTTTTATTTTCACTTACTTACAAGAACGCTTCTCTCTATATAAGAGCAATCCAAGAAAATAACACACACAGGAACTATAAAATAGGCACAAGATGAACTTTTGATGTCGCTTTGAGCGGCACGCGAACTGTGCTCTGTACTTAACTGAAACGAAGTGTAGTTTAGGAAACAAATCCTTCACCATTTTCTCCGCCCATGGAATTTCTTCGGTACCGCACAGTTCACGACTGCTTGAACGAAGCCAAGCAACTGCCAAAAGCAGCCGGAGACGCAAGGTCCTTTACGTAGTACACACGCAACAAAGCACCAATGTTTTTTTCCAGCGACGTGTCTGGTTCCAGCTTCAGGAATTCGTTGGGCTCTTTGCCGCATGCCAGCTCCTTCCCGTCACCCCACACAATACACGGCCAACAATGTCTACGGATGAAACCTGGCAAAGATAAAAAAAGAGAAATAAAATTGGTACCTGATGGAATGGACAGCTGTAAAATTTCACTTCGTACAGAACTACAAATTCATGAAAATGATTTTGTCGGCAAAGCTCACATTGCGATTGCGCCATTAAATCTCCTCATACCCGGCTCAAAACTGAGTTAGAAGAATAAAGATGTTTTGAATTGTCTCTGAAACTTGGCTCTTACAAAATATTTCACTCACCTCTGAAATTAGGGCCATTTTCGCGAGCCTTGGCCGCAAGTACACGTCGACCTCTCTGTACGATGGGTCCGCTAAGGATGCCAGTGTTGCCACTGCAGGTAGAATTTTCCTTAGGCGTCTGACATTCTCCTCGACCGTGCTTGAAAATCTCAATTTACTTTCGAAGGAAAGCTGAAAGAGAAAACGTGGAATTAAACTTCACGAACACTGAATACAGCGCACAATCAGCAAAACTTCGTGGCTTGTTGTTGGTTTAGTTATACGGGCATTGGGGGCCAACAAAAACAGTACAAACGAGTTTTGAAGTCGTACAGTCAAGTATAAGGTGTACACCGGCGATCTATTTCAGCATAAATTTAAAAAGAATTGTATTAAAGAAAAGTTGATGACATTCCAGAAAAACAAAAAGCCCCCCACCTCCCCGAAGGGGAATCGTGAGGAAATGCGAATGCATTTCGCGCGCGCTTCACTCCATTTATATATGGTGGTTGTGGTTTGAGGAAGGAAAAGGCGCCTAATTTCTGCAGCCCGGTCGGGAGCACGGCGCAGCGCCTTTTTTTTTTTGCTTTTTCTTGTTTTTTTAACTTTTTTATTTATTTTTTTTAATTTTTTTTTTCATATATAGCTCCGCCGAGCTCCGCCGCAGAGCGCTTTTAGTTAACGCGCACGCTGCGAATTTTTATTGTTCAACAACGCACAGGAGAAATCTCCCACCGGCACCACCTTGGAGGTCAAGATTCATTGCCATATATACGGGGTGGCCAGTGAACGGTTGTGCAGCGCGAGCAGTCGGTTTTTTCAACCAAGAAACTCGCCAGCAGACGCTGCCTGTGTCGGCGTCGCCAGGCGAGAGAGGGAGAGGGGGGGAGCGTAGGAGAGGAGAGAGAGGTGGGGTGCGCATGCGCAGTGGGAGTGTGGACGCTGCGGGCAGAGATGCCTAGAGAAGAGAGGGGGGAGCGTAGGAGAGAAGAAGAGAGGTGGGGGAGTGTGGACGGCGCGGGCAGGGATGCCTAGAGGAGAGAGGGGGGGAGCGTAGCAGGGGAGAGAGGAGGGGAGGCGCATGCGCAGTGAGGGTGTGGTTGCCGCGGGGAGGGATGCCTAGGGGAGAGAGAGGGAGAGAGGAGGTTTTTTTATCTTTATTTTTTTTGAAAGGGTTTGCGCATGCGCAGTAAGGGCGGTCACGCCGTACACCACCACCACCGGATTAAGCTTCGCCATAAGATGCTTCACATCTAACACCTGCCGGCGCGCACACCTCCTCAACCTATCCTCCTCCTCCTCCTCCGCGGACAACGCCAACGCCGCACAACGCCAACGCCGGATGCCTGACATAGCCCGACTATGAAATGCATTCGCATTTAAAACGTGGTTCCTATCGCAAGGACGGTCCCCAGAGAATCTCACTTGATATTTGTGGTATTTAGATGCACATATCGACAGAACAGGCACTCAGCGCGGTAAAAAAAAAAAAAAAAAAGAACAGTGAAACGGGGATCACAGTGACGGCATTTCGCTGTAACAATAAAGCATTCGCTGCTAATTTCAGAAACAGCATTCAAAAGATGAGCTATTAACTACACAACTGAGTACCATACAAAGCACTTCCTTTTTGTATTCGCGACAATTTTGTGCTTTTACAGTGAAAGTTGCACGTCCGAATTGCCTATTTTAACACGTTTGCTGTGCTTGAGCCGCTTAGAAAAAACAGCCGTTCTGTAATTCCGTATAAGTTTGCTATAAAGTCACGACATGACCGCAACAGAGCTCCATCCTTGCTGCCACGACAGCTAACATTACCGCCAGCAGAAGCACTGGCTCAACCTACTGCACCGTACGGTAAAGTATTGATGCTTCCTCACGGTAAAGCAAATAATAACTGCACACAACTGAGACTTCACCCAGCAGCCTGAAGTTCCTGAAGGTGACGCAATTGTATCTAACCATATAATGTTAGATTGCGACATAAATATCTCGTCTGTACCCAGAACGATCTCTTGGCAATAGCGGCTTCCAAATAATAGTTATAGACTCATGTGTTGCGCACGCACATACAACAAGCGAACTTCAGTCGAGATGTGCAGCACAAACACACAATTTTATTGTGTCCTTAACGCGGTTGTGTTTTATAGGATGTAGCACAATTTTAATGCTTCGTAATGCACGCATCGACTGTGTGAATTTACAGTATACAATATATTTTTCGCCATTTTCGAGTCGCTTTGCGAAGCACGGAGGAAGCAGGCGCTGTTCACCCACCGCGCGAGGCGCCAGCCGGCCCCTTTACTGGCGTTGCGCCTCCTCACCCGAAAACGGCCACCGCCGCGAACCGCAACGCAGCCGTGAAATTTGGCTGATTTGGCGCCGACTAGCCAACCTAGCCAAAGCTTTCGAGCGCCAGACGCGGAGACCGTTGGAAACCCGGCGGCGAAGGAGAAACGGCTCACAGCCACGGCAACGAGAGCAACTCTCCTTCCTTCGATCACACGACGCGAGTGAAACAGAAGCTACAGTACTCTCGGACTGAAAAGTGACATCACTTTCTTTACTACAACGACTTCCATGAGCAATTACTCAAGGTAACCATGTCATGTCGCTAAGAATCCGGCATGTTAAGATAATTCTGGATCTGATGTAAGCATTCGAGTCAAAATACGCCGCTTTGACAGGAAATCGAGATGTTAGAAACGGAAGTACGTGAATTACTTAGCCCTAAGTTGTCGCGTTTCAATCCGTGAGTATTGTACGCAGAGAACATGGCTTGACATTAATATGAAGTGCGGAGATCAATAGGAAGGTCTACAGAATACGCCAAGAACGTCACTGTTCGGAAAATAGATAGAAAATATATAATGAGCCAAGACATTTCAAATTAATTTGCTTACCCAGGTATTCCAAGCGGCCGTGAATGGCAGGCCAGTGCCCATAGTACGCAGTTGGCAGAGAGTGGCGCCGTGTCGCGCGAGGATTCCGGGCAGTCGCATTCGGTGTTCTTGCATCTACCGCGCTGCACACCACGCAGGTCAATCAATGTCAAGTTATTCATGAAGCTGTTCCTTCTTCACCACTTTTCTCAACCACACAAAGCGAGCCCACCGCACAGTACACTCGAAGGCCAAGCAGACACTTGGGAGAGACGACGCACAAAGTACCTGCTGACTCAATGGCTCCAATGGCTCTAACCCCGTTTCCCGCCAAAAGTATATACTGAAGCGAGCGCCACCTTTCAAAGCGCTCGCCTTGAAAACAAAAATAAATGAAAGGAGGCACAAGTCACAGCAGCCAATCAGAAGCGCGTAACGGCGACGTCGCACGGCTGCCTTGGCGATTGTATCAGGATATATATACGCGTGACGAGGAGAAGCGCGATCGGCGGCGCGGACTTTTGCTCAGCGTGAGTTTTCCGGTTCTCACGCATAGAATCCCCCATCGCGCGTAAAATAAAGCAAATGCACGTTTCCTCGACCGGCGTCACGCTTGGGCGGAGGAAAACCACGCATATTTTGAGCAAATGGTGCTCAAAACGTATTTTACGACGCCGAGGAGCGCGTTTCACGCTTACTACGCGTGAAAGGTTTTAGAGTGTAGCGGCATTGTCACGACTTTCAATGTAGTACGAAGAAGTTGTTACGAATGAGATAACTAATTTTACTTACGTACATATTAGGATGTGACTGTCACCATGCCATCGTTATTTGTAACTATGATCACGTTGTCGTATCACAGCGCTTGATGTTCACTGTAAACACGACTGGTGACGGGTGCGCCCCATGTACTCAATAAACAAATAAGCAAAATAAAACAAATTAGTTGCAGACATATTCTTTACTGCTACATCAGCAGTACAATGACATAGCCATGCGCCGCGGCCTGCGTTAGTTCCCTAGTGGCTCACAGCACGACTAACACGAAGAAAACGAGACACGGCACAGTGCCGACAAACGGCACAGGATTCTCCACCAACTCACCCAGCATTCCCTCCTCATCCTGGCTGGTTTCCTAGTCCACTGATTAATATTTGCTGAGGTATCACAAAGGTATCATTTTCCGGACAGGAAATCAAACTCCACAGCGACGCT
Organism: Rhipicephalus appendiculatus; assembly: GCA_030522465.1. Taxonomy (NCBI): domain Eukaryota; kingdom Metazoa; phylum Arthropoda; class Arachnida; order Ixodida; family Ixodidae; genus Rhipicephalus; species Rhipicephalus appendiculatus. Next base: position 7,359 of record JALIZH010020771.1, on the reverse strand, counting down.
CACTTAATCAGTTCATTAAATATGCCTCACTCAGATAGAACTTGCTGGGTTCTGTATTGATTCAATATCGCTTTACGTTTATCGTCAAGTCAGTTTAGTCGGAAGCGAAGAGGCGAGTTATTTTTATTTCGGGTGGTAAGGCATGAACAATGAAGGCTTTAAAGAGAGCACTTAGCATAAAGATGACTGCCCCTGCTTGTTTTCGGGCGAGCGATGTCATAGTAAACATTGCCCAAGGTACACGCTTGTGTAGATAAAATGACGTCAGGACTCAGGAGTTGGAGAAAGAACCTTTGAACATGAGATGTCGCTGGAATAAACGTTTCGACCAGTGGGCTTCTTCCAGGCAGCAAAAGGGAACTAGACGACACTGACCATGTTATATCATATTTCGTCGGTGGAAATCCAAAGACAGGTCTGCTTGCCGATATATTGGATCACGACGCCCACTGTTCAAAGATTTTTCATGTCATAAACCTCCTCTGTATCGCAGCTCGCGCGCCGCCGGAGGCGACGTGCAAGATGAAAGACATCTCGCAGCATCTGACACCGCCTCGTCCTTCTTACGAGGCCGGTCGCGTTGATGTCGGCAGACGTAGTCGGCCACACCTTGGAGGGAGCGTTCCATGCCGCGGGATATACACGAACGTATCCAATAATCCATTCCTGCAACACGAAGTAATTGCATATCATAAGAGTACTAGAAGCTCTAAATCACGGGCTTTAACATCCCAAGGGTGCAACGTTCCCGTGCAAGACGATATGACTGTGTGCTCGGCACTTTAATTTTGATTCTAGGGATAGCAGAACGTAAACCTAGCATGTAGCTTGGTGCGCGGGCACTTTTCCGTGCCGTCTCCACCGTATTTGTTGTCGACACAATGTTCTCGGAAAACCAAAACAGCACAACAAATGTATTGTCTTTCCTTTTCTTGTCATGACAGATGGAACGACATCGCCGTGAGCATCACAATGCTCTATACTCCCAACTGACTATGACCTCCTTATATGGAGCAAATGGCCATTGAATGAATCTCTGACCGCGCCTTTCAATGAGTGCTGGCTGCAAGCATTTCTGTCCACCTAACACTGTGTGTACATCATGTGACAGAAATTCCTAAAAAAAAGTTGTAAAGATCTCCACAGGGTGGTTGTTATATGTAACAACCTCTCTGAAAAGTGTAAACAAGTCACTGACCATTTCTTTGGGTGAGTTTTTATAAATATCAGGGAAAAATCTGACAAGAAAAGTTGACTATTTCAATCTAGCTACTGCATTAAGCTGTTCCTTGGCGTATTTCCAGGACAGGAAACGCAAAGCACATGGGATAGACCAGAGCTTTCTACAAAAAAAAAAAAAAAATACAGAAGCGTAGCCTCGGCTTTGTGAGAAAGTGTTAGCATCAGGGCAAAAACATTAATGTTGGAGAAGAGCGCCTTAAAATGCTAGCGAACTTCACAAACATAAAACTGACTCGAACCCTTTAGAACTCCACTATGTTCTTTTTCACTAGACAGTTGCCTTAACATTGTAATCCTAGTAGCTGTTTCTATTTAGAGAACAGCCCTATTTCGACATCGGAGTTTCCATGAACATATATTCAGCTCTCGTTACAATTTTGCTAAAAAGGATCTGACGCGCTAGAGATGAGACACGCGCTCAGACAACTACAAAACAAATCGACTTCCGTGTTTGAGCAGAAACATTTCTCTTCCGGGAGTGATCAAATTTCAGCGAAAACTCATTATGTCCTTCGTAATGAAAAGATTATAAATGTGCTCAGCAGCCGCGGCTGTTCTGATTCTCACGGGTATAACGAGTGCGTTTATAATATTCTCTGAACGGAAATATGAGCTGTGTCTTTCTAAACGCTCTCCCTGGAAGATTTTAACCAGGTGCGGCTCACGTATAAATAAATTTTAATGGCGAAGTCGGGCTCCTTGTTGCTCCCCTGGTGACTACTTCCGGTTTGGACTTCGGAAGTGTGGCCTTGTCTTCATTCTGAGCACGTTGATAGCTTACGCTCTATCTCACAAGCAACTCGCAGCACTACGAGAAGTACAAAGTGTAAGGACCGGTAGTTTGCTTGGGCTGTGCATTACAGACTCTATTTCTCTGAGTAATGGCTGGATTGCACAAATAAAGGCTTTTCACTGCTATACATTCCACGCACTAGGATGATGCATGGAACACACACAGATACAGACACATTATATATATATATATATATATATATATATATATATATATATACAGGGTGTTTCAAGAAATGTGTCCACTATTTTTAACAAATCAGCAAAATGCGGTATTTGCTTGCTGTCTTCACGATTACTTTTCCTGTAGCGGCGGGCATCTTAAGATGGTTGAACACATGATTTGGGACAATAATTAAGAAAGTTGAATTAATTAACTTTTTTAATTAGCGGATTAGGTGGTTCAAGTCCAATGGAAGAATTGAAGTCCTTCATGCGAAGAACAGATTTCAGCTTTGAGACTTCGAAAAAGCGGCCTCTAGGAATCATTGCGAAGTAATAAAATTCTCCCAAAGTGAGCGGCCAAATCGAAACCGAAACGCGGAAGAACGCAACTGCCATATTCGTCTGAGACGTCCACAATGACTGAACGTCATTATATCAACCATCAACCGACTTCTTGGTGTGAGTGTGTGGGCTGCGCTTCCAGTAGTAGTTGCACGCATGACGCACATACGTTAACGAACGGGGAAGAACTGCACATCTGTAACCGTTCTCCTGAAAAGTGACGTCATTCTAGTCGTCTGCTTGTTGCGCTCATCGGTGTTGGGTTTCGGTTTCGCCATTGAATTTGCCTGATTTTCATTACGCTACAATAATTATTAGAGGCCCGCTTTTTCGAAATCTCAAAGCTCAAATGGGTGCTTCGCATGAAGGACTTCAATTCTCCCATTGGAATTAACCACCTAACTCCCATAATTAAAAAAGTTAATTAATTTAACTTTCTTAATTACTGCCCCAAATCATTCTTCAACCATCTTAAGATGCCTCCCGCTACAGAAAATGCAATTGTGAAGACAGCGAGCAAACACCGCATTTTGCTGATTTTTAAAAAATAGTGGACATTTCTTGAAACACCCTGTATATATATATATATATATATATATATATATATATATATATATATATATATATATATATATATATATATATATATATATATATAGTAAAGAAATGAAAGAGCACACCTACGAAAATTGATATTTGTTACTGGTTAACGTTTCGGCCGTGGCACGGCCTTCGTCAGACAGAATTAATTCTGATGAAGGCCGTGCTACGGACGAAAAGTTAAGCAGTAAAAAATATTCAATTTTCGTAAGTGTGCTCCGTCATTTCTTGACTATATGTGCACCGGAGCCACTGAATTTCCTTTTGAAACATATATATATATATATATATATATATATATATATATATATATATATATATATATATATATATATATATATATATATATATATATATATATATATATATAGCCGAAGATTTGTAGTGGTGGGCCGTCCAGTCTTTGTCAGGGGCTAGGGTCACGTTCCGATGCCTTTTATTCAACTAAGGTTGACGGCGACGATGTCGGAAAAAGGCGCGGCGCTGCATCTTGACCTGAGCCCGATGAAGACCGGCCGACAGGTGGAAACATTTGTCAAATGCAATTACGGCAACCGCTAAGCTGTGTCTCTTATAGATAGATAGATAGATAGATAGATAGATAGATAGATAGATAGATAGATAGATAGATAGATAGATGATAGCACTGTGTCGCAACGCAGCAAAGGGGTTGACTCTGGGGCTGGAGCGTGGAACGCATCAACTAAGTAGTCAAAGAGACTGTTATGGCGGAATAAACTAATGTATGCTCCCTACTGATACAAGGTAAACGCAGAGTAGCAGAAGATGTTATATAAGGTTTACCTTTTGCTTCTTTTTGTTTATTTATTGGCCAAGGAGTAAACTCGAAGCGTTTAGTCACGTCGGTAGAGTTTCTCAAAACCGGCGAATATAGACACACCGACGGACTTTTTAAATCTCGAAATCCAATGCTCTTCTTCACGTATTCTTGCAAGGACAGGGACATATGACTGAGCGCTGCATAATTGTACAGCCAATGTGCTATTTTCGAAAAAGCAATATGAATTAAAATTTCTGAGCTTGATGAGTCACACGCGATTTAGTTACACTCAGACGAGCACAGTAGTTTGGGAAGATAATATTTGGGCTTAAGTGACTGTGGTTGCTGAAAGAAATGGGGACTCTTGTGATCTTTTGCATTGTGAGCACGTTTCATTGTTCCGTAACATAAATTTTAGCCGGGCAACGGATATTTATGGTCATTCTAAAATCACCGCTGCATAACTATCCTTCTTTTTCAAAATCAACTGTTTGAAAAGAAACAATAGGTGTATTGATGCCATCTTCAGTGTGCTACACTCTAAAAACTGCGCAGGGTATCGCAGGAGTAAAAAGGCCGATTTACTCTTCAGAGTGTTCTTATACTCTCGCAAAGCATCGGATAGAGTGAAAGCCTTGTTCACTCTCTGTGAATTGAGAGAGTGAAACTGCTTTATACTCTACCTCGCTCTGAGAGAGTGGAATGTCCATATACTCTTCAGGCACGAGAGAGTAAAAGGCGGTTATACTCCTGCTCCTAATCTGTATATCGAAGTGCCGGCACATCACGAGTGGTGACCACTTCTTCATAACCACACATATATGCAGTAAAGAGTATAATATTTGTTTATTGTGACGTTGGAGACGACTAATAAAAAGAACAGCGTTTCCAGCGCCTCCCAGCGAATTACAGCACAATTGAAGGCACTTGGAACTCTTAATATCAGCGTTTCTAGCTTGGGATTTGTGTAGGTAAATAAGCGAATTTGACCTCATTGAATCGGTCACGATCGAAACTAAATTGAAGCGGTTATTTCATTATTCGTATATCAATGGGCATTCATGTTTTTCGCTACGAACGTCACACACGGAGCCTGCTGTCATAAGCCTAATGTATACGGTACTGCTACCGGGAAGTATTATGGCTGTAGTCGCGGAACGTGAACAAGAATGACCGAAAATGCGTCCAAGGGGGGCGAAGAAAACCGCATTGGTCAGTGTGCAGTTGATAAGTGCGATGTTTCCTACACAGAAATCACTAACCGCTTAGCGAGTCAGGGCGAATGCCGTGCATATCTTCAGTAACGCTGATCTTTTTTTTACTGCAAAACGTCAGATTGACGCTCCGATCACGCGAAGCACAAAACAAACACATGAACTACAGTCCGTTTGGTTGTCGCACGCGCGGATACACTCAAATCTGCGCTTCTAAACAAGGAAATGAAAAGACAGATCACGGACATTACTTACAACATGAAGAAATAAACGCTATCGCTCCATCTTTTAGATGAAGTGCCCTTTGACATGTTTTTCCTTATGGGACTGCACAGTCTGTGGAAAACGCGCATGCAAGACCGTAATGCAGAACCAATCACTGCTTCTAGTATGCATTTCATGCGTATGGCTCTCCATCTAAAGGACATTTACGAAGAACTAGACATCATACCAGACTGGCACCCCATCTTGATGAGGTGCTCATCCTTACCAGCCTCCCTGTGTGACAAGCTTTGAAGAACTTTTCCTGTTTCTCTGGACTTACACAGTATATGTATGTAAGCTTATGAATGCTTGCGTAGTGCTTGTGCAGTGCTTGTGCGATTATTGTCGCTGGGTTAATGCATCACTACATCATAGCGTTTGTGATAATTTCAAATACGCATAATAAATACCATGAAAGAAAAAAAAATTAGCGTGGTGTAGTAGGTAACGCGTACGCTTCTCAATCAGGTGAGCGTATGACGGTCGTGGGTTCGAGTCTCACTCGGTCATGTAGTTTTTTTTTAACGTTTCTTTTTTTTTTGTCGTAGTGCTCGTTATTAGCCATCCTTACGGTCTGCACCTGTTGAAAATTCTTAAAAGCAATTCTAAAGCGCAATTTTGGCCCGAGAAATGCTATTTTTTTCCGTGCGGTGTACTACTACTTTCTAGGGTGGGGTCATGCTACTCTGCTTCGGCCAGAGTTATGTTACTCTGTTGGGGTGGAGTACTTTGACCCGATATGGGGGCATTACTATACTCTGCCTTAAAAAGAGGTGATTTACTCTGGAAAAGAGAGTTAAATATGGGGCAAGAAAATATTCTCCCAAAGAGAGTGCCTGACACTCTCTTAGTTCTTAGAGTGTAATGGAAATTTAAGGGTTCGTTTTTATTTTTCAGACGCAATGTAATTGTTAGTTCTGTGAAGTTCTGATTAATGTTCAGTATACTAGGCATTTTTAGAGCATTTCAATCACTTCATGAGAGTTCTTTGTCATATCTGTCGACATATCTGTCGAGCTCTTATCCTATTGTTCCAAAATGTAAAAAAAAGCAACAAAAAAGACAAGTGCGCGACAAATTTGTCAACCAAATCTGTCAATTTGAATTGGCACACACACACACACACACACACATATATATATATATATATATATAAGTATGAGAGGTGGCACTTCAAGCTCTGACCGAAACGTCGACGTAATAAATGCAGTTTTCTTGAAGTGCCACCTCTCATACTTATACTTATACGGCAACCAAAGGCAACCACTCCTTCAAATATATATATATATATATATATATATATATATATATATATATATATATATATATATATATATATATATATATATATATATATATATATATATATATATATATATATATATATATATATATATATATATCTTGTGCCAGTGTTCTTCGGTCTTCCAAGGAGTCAAGCATCTGAAATAGATCGGTAAATTGCTGACATAGACGACTGGTTTTCAGCTAGACTACTATAAACTTACATTGTCAATAGGAACCCAGCGAACCGAAAATAAGAGAATGTTTTCTATGTTCCTCACCCGGCTGCACGTCTCTCCAAACAACAAAAGTAAATGTACTGAATCATTGCGTACGCTCCTTCACACCTTATCCCCCCCTTTCCAACCCACCCCGTGGAAGGAATTGGCTCCTGTTTACAGACGCAGAACAAATAGCAAGAGAAGGACAGTAAACAAACACACAAACACCGAACGGCCTGTATTTACGCAAGCGCATATAGTCCCTGTGCTCCATTCAAGCTTTAAGAAGAGGGGGGCCGCGAAGGCGTCATATAAAAGCGGCCGTGTTCACAGATCCAGTCGAACGACGACATTCATTTTGCCAAACGGCAACGAATTGAGAGAGTGTATAGTGTAGCCATGTCATTGTTGTTGTGAAGAATACAATATATAACCCAGACTTCACAGAAGAGTC
>JALIZH010020770.1:0-37774 GCA_030522465.1 Rhipicephalus appendiculatus | reverse complement strand
TCGATGTGGCAACATAAGTCCGCCTAGGTGGAACAGTGGCTAGGCTGCTCGGCTGCTAACCCGAAGGTCGCGGGTTCGATCCCGGCCGTGGCGGTCACATTTCGATGGAGGCGAAATCGTAGAGGCCCGTGTACTGTGCGATGTCAGTGCACGTTAAAGAACACCAGATGGTGAAAATTTCCGGAGTCCTCCACTACGGCGTCTCTCATAATCATATGGTGGTTTTGGGACGTTAAACCCCAGATATTATTATTATTATGTGGCAACATATATATCACGTTCGCGCGTCGCTGATAACGATGGAGTTCCGATTGTACGTGCTAAGAGTCACCCGCAAAGCGACCTATAGCTACAATTTGAGACGAATCACAGCAGTGGCTAGTGTATACAAATGTCACGCCGCAACAAGGTTTCGATCTCGACGGTGAAGAAAGCCGCCTCCAATATGTGCTGACGAGAAGGTCATGTGCCTTTACGTTGTTCGCGGCGATAACGAACTCCCAGAGTCTGTAGGGGAAGCCTGCCCGAAACGGCACTTGGCGATCTTCGTGCTTCGTGAATGGAACCGGCGTTAATCATCCTGGCCTGTGACCTTTCTCCTCGTCCTGCTCAAGAGCGTCCTGAATGGATGGTGAGTAGTTCAGAACGTGACAGACTAATTCACGAGGCTGCGCCAAGGCCTTTCTCGGCGCAGCTATGGGATTGCCTACCGGCTCATGGCAACGGATTTGCTGTAAGGGCGTGCCTTTTTCCGTTCCCCGGGAAACTGCACCATTTGTTTGTTCCGATCACTCGGTTGTTGCTTTTTCAGTCATCCTATATGCACCCCGAAAGAACCCGCAGTTCGGCACTCGGGCGTGACAAAAGCAAAGAGCTGGTAGAGGCCCGTGTACTGTGCGATATCAGTGCACGTTAAAGAACACCAGATGGTGAAAATTTCCGGAGTCCTCCACTACGGCGTCTCTCATAATCATATCGTGGTTTTGGGACGTTAAACCCCACATATTATTATAAGAGCAAAGAGCCCGAACGCGCTTTTCTTTCTTTTCGCCCCTTTGACTTGTTTACGGTGGGAAGTATTCGGAACTTTTATTTTGTTTGTAATAAAGTCCTTCAGAAACGCAAGCTACGCTTTTCTGGTAGTTCCTGCACGTGATGCCTCACAAAAGATGTTTCATGTATGACCGCGATGTAAGGTGCCGAAAGTTACGGATCTATTCCTTGTGCCAGTGAATATACATGTAATAATGAAATTGCAGGAACGAGAAACTTAGTTTCGATTTTTGTTCCTGAACATGCAATTGACTGCCCCGCTTCAACGCGTAGCCGCGACGCATTCATTCCTTACGCGTTCACCTCCTCAGCAAATGGCCTACTGTTGTAGGATTCGACCTCCTCAAAGCACTCTGTACCTTATTCCTGAATGTGGGACCAGTATGACATTGCTGCAAGAAGTGAGTGTTGGATCATCATTGTCTGGTACATTATGCAGAACTATGCTATGATAATATGTTGGTATGCTGTAAACAGTGTGTGAGGTTGGAGTTTCATTTTAATATGGTTTGCCCCTTTTAAACGTGTCATGGACTGTGCAAGAAAAAGGCTTGGTTGAATTGTTACTTCCGTTATAGCCAGTGAGGTTGGCAGCAATCAAAGGTTTCCGGGTTGTTAGGAAAGCAAACAAACCCTTCTGCTGCCTCTTTCTGGCTTTCATTGTTATAACAGGAACGTATAAATAGTGACAGGTCTAGTATGCTCGGCCTATTTGCCTCAGACAGATGTTTATCTTCCTTGTGGTGCCGAACTGGTTAAATCATGTACATTCACGAAGTGACACGCATGATGAATATGATGGCGACATTGAAGATCAGCTACCGCTTTAGGTTTATCGTCACTTTCTGCGTTTTCGGTACAATCTTCTTTTTTCTTCTACGGAATCCTGCTTAAACCGAGCGAACATGTTAAATCCGAGCGTCTGGCGTTTTAGAGCCTTGTGACAAATAAACAAATTTAGAATAGTTTGAAAGTGTTCAACAAATCTCGCAGTGTCTAGTGAAAATAGAAAAAAAAGTCACAGTTTCACCGCAAGGGTGAAGCAATGAATGCGATAGCCAAAAATTGTAATGTTATACGAAGTGGGGCTGGCAGCTAACTCTTTTTGGATCCGATCTCACGCAACTCTAGAAAACGCTTGTTTAAGAGAATTCTCTTCGCGTTGAGAGCCCAGCACGCAGAAGGGTACGCCGGCCCGGCCGCCGAGAAGGGGAGATGAGAAGGGGAGATAAAGCGCGCGCCCGCGCCCGCGCTCGTAAAATCGAACGTCGCCCCCCCCCCCCCCCCCCCCGTCCGCTGTCGGCCGCCGAGAAGGGGAGATAACGCGCGCGCCCCCGCTCGTAAAATCGAAGGTCGCTCCGAGGGACCCCGCCCCCCTCCTCGCGTCTTTTCACGCTCACGAACGACCGGCGGGCCCGGTTATATATATATACATATACATATACGGCAAATGACGCCGACGCGGATGCCGACGCCGACGGCGAAAACCAGCCGCGAGTGTCCATATAATTGCTATCGCAATAAAAGTACATCGGATACAGACCACACACACACACACACACAAACACACACACACACACACACACGCACACACACACACGCACGCACGTACGCACGCACGCACGCACGCGCGCACACACACACACACACACACGCACGCACACGCACACACACACACACACACACACACACACACACACACACACACACACACACACACAACCAGACATTTACGCTCATGTTGCTTGTAGCAAAAAAGTATTGCTGACGCCAGACATGAGAGAAGGCAACAGCAGCCGTCCGAAATAGGTTCAGTGGGTCCATGTAGTTTACTGTGCCACAGCATGCCAAACTGTCGCCTAAAAGCTGGAATATAAAATATTACATCAAATATACGTGGATTATGTGTGATTGCGTGTCTGCGAGAGAGTTGTTTGAGTATATAACAAAAAAAATAAAGTCTCAATGAGCTGTGTGGACCCGCCTTGTGAACGTCTTCCCTGGAGAGGTGGCTGATTCAATGAATACTCTTTATTTAACATGCTATTCCTTTGGTATAGGTCTTTGATTGTCACATGGTACTCTGTCTGGCAATTATAAACGCAGAGTGCGGCGTTCCCTAAATGCGTGTAGACAAAGTAAAACATGATTGCCAGAGCTTGCATGCTTTTCTAAAGGGATTCCCAGCTTGTATGTAGTGTCTCATGTTGGCAGAAATCCAGACAGTGGCCACGACAAGCAGAATGAGAGAAGAGATAGCGCTCTGCGCTTTTTCCCAAGAGAAATAAGAGGCTGCGCGTGAGCGAAACAATTCATTGTAAATTGCATTATAAGTGACCCGGACAATCAGCCTGCTGAAGTGCTGGGCAATCACTCCACCTAAATATTTTTGCACGTGCGAAGAACTTTGTTAGGATGAGTTCGCGCGCGACAAAGCTTGAGTTTCACGTCTGCAAGCCTATTTATATTCATAGAACATAGTAATGCCATATATAATCAAGTGGTGCTCTCACGAACTCAGAATTGGTAAATGTGCCCACTAACACACCCCGCCGTAGTGAACGCCAGGTCTACGTCAGCTCTACAAGGCTATGGTGTGTCAGGCTCGCCGTGGTAGCTCAGCGTTTACGGCAAAGGCGACGCTGAGCTCAAGGTCATGTTTTTGATTCCAGCCTCAGCGGCAATTCTTCGACAAAGGCAAAATGCAAGATTTGCACCCTTTTATTTGTTATAGACATTTCAACGCAGACCGAAGCTTCCAAACAAATTTTCTTCGTTTTTCTAGATTGCCTTTCATCGAGCCGCTCGGTTTCAAATTGTCAAAATTTTTAAATCTTTCATATTTAAAAATTTTGAATGTGAGTTTTCAGATCATAACATTTGCGCAAACCTTAAGCAGTTGATTTTCGTAAACATCGTGTCTCCAGTTACCTACGTCACTTCCAGTTTAGCGCAGCGTATACTGCACTCGAACTTCGGATTCCTTTATTCTCGGTAATGATCCTAAAATTTCACACCGCACTAGTGGTTTCGCAATGTTTGCATAATACCGCGAAATGCATCAAAGAGACCTGGAACCGCTGAGCTAACGAACGCTTGCACAGGTGCTGCATGCTGTCTGTCAACTTTGAATTCGCGTTTTCTTGCCAGGCCTATTTAGCATTAAATTTGCATTACGTGAGAAAAACCTCGAAACTTAAACTATATTTGTCCGCAATGGTTATCAACCATTTGTATTGAGCCGTCACCAGTCTTGCTGCACAGTACAATGACATATTCCAATCGTAGTTTTGTTGAGATATTCATCGTTTATCTTCTTTATCAGTTGTTCCTAGGTTAATATCTGGAATTTTTTTTCTAAGCACGCCCTGAGTGACGTTGCGCTAATAGTGCTTTCTCGCCGGGCTCTTTTTATTTGTTTATTCGTTTGTTATTAGGCTCACGAATAACAACAAGCATTTAGAGAGGAAATGCTAAAGTACATCAACACAAAAAAGACGCATCTATAACGCAAACGAGTAGGAGTGAAGAATTTTATGATGTCGGAAGGAAAATACAAATTTACAGCTAATTGAGCCCAATGGTAATAAAGCAAAGTATTCTAAAATATAACAAAACAAGAGGCGAGATAAAAAAAAAACGTGATGACAACAATGAATGACAATATATGTCAGTACAGTCATACCCACAGCACTCTAATGATGTATATCAGTACACCAATGCATACATAGAGCAATAATACTGAAGAAGAGAAATTAAAACAAGAAAGATTATATCGGATAGAATTCACAAAACTATCGCATATGCTCTGAGATAAACTATGGACCGTCCAGCGGGCTCACGAGGGGGCGGAGATCCTAAGGCTCTCGCCCCAACCTGGGAGCTGCGCAAACTACCGACGTAGATGCGGCCCAGTATGATCGTACAGATTCATTTCTAGCTTTTGTAGCTGATCCTCATCGGACAATCCCTGATGGGACAATCCTAAAGTTGGTTGACTGACTGACTGCCCTCTATACGTAGCTTTCACTCGGCTGTCTTTCAGGACCTTCTTGGGGGGAAATAAAGTTTCACCGCCACCACCATGAGTGTTCTCCCACTTTTTGTGTTGAGAATTACGGATAATGGCAGGGTCTTAATTGTAACATTACTCAATGCTCAGTGCGTTTCCTCTGTTATTGGCAGGGGGCACATTCAATCCTTATGCTTGTTTCCTCTGATGAGTTGTCTTCGTATTGGATTGCACACGGCACTGCACAATTTGATTATTGCGCTCGACCTGACAATTTTTTTTCGGCTGGCCTGCTCTCAGAGTTCTACTCAGACTTGTTGATGACGAGGTCGTCTGCTGAGCGTCGCACCTTAGTCTCTTCTGCACGAATTCTTTCATAAAGTATCCCGCTTACAATGTCCCAAGGGGGGGGGGGGGGTGCCGAAAAACAACTTTCTGGGCTTGATTTCCTTCGTGTCCATGTTATCCAATCCCTAGACGGTGTACAATGTAGTTTTTCAGACAGGGCTCCTACTCATAAAGCTTCTATGTCACAGGCATCCTGATTGCGGAGACACTGCGATTCGAAATGGAAGCAAACATCAAATCGTAAGCAATCCAAATAAGCAAGGAAGGCCTAAGAGATGTGGGTAAAATATCAGGAAAAGAACTGATATCAAATGTACGTTAGTTCTCAGCGGCCTATAGAGAGCATGGGGAGTGCCCCGGGGCAAGAACTGCCAGAGACAGGTTTACCGGGTGTGGGGACTAAGACAACGGCTGGCAGTAGATTTCAGAGATTTCAATAATTTTTTAGGTTTTATGATATCAGTTACAATGAATGAAAACGTTAAGAGACTGAAATGAAATATACCTGTGGAAACATCAGTGCAGTCGCGAGGAAAATTTCAGAGACCGAGTGGCTCCATAAGCAACGCACAAGGGAAGAAAGAGAAAGAGATAAATCTAGAAAGAAATAGTAAGAAAAGAAAGAAAAAAAGACTGAAAGACTTACAAACAATTAGACATATAGAGAAAGACAGTGAAAGAAGCACACACAAAATGGACAGAAAACGCAGCCATCAAGACAGAAAGAGAAAAAAACCCAGAAAGAAAAATAAAGAGATAGGCAGAGACGGAGAGAGAAAGAAACGGAAAAAAAAAACAAGAAAGAAAAGAGAAAGAGTGAGAAAAAGAGAGAAATGAATAAATAAAAACAAACTCAGGGACCCAATCAAACCCAATCGATACTTAGCCAATACTTATCATTTGCCATGTGATCACGTGAGCAGTTCGTGCTTTGCAGGCGTGAATGAATTGTTGCCTATTCAAGCCAGGGCAGGCCGAGTGCCAACAAGCCTTACTGTGCCCCAGCTTTGCGCGACTGGGTGCAAATTGCGCAAATTTCTTTCTTTTCATTCTTAAGATGAGCCTGACTGAATTATTGCCAAATTTAAAACCACCTGGTCGTGAATGGCGAGATGTGCTCCTTGGAGCATTACTCAAACTCTTCGTTTAGTAGAGCTGTGACATTTGGGCTCTGGTTTCTCTATGATGAAATGTAGGCAGCCATCATTATAATATCCCCCAATAAATGTTTGTGCGTAGCACACCAATCTGTGCTGACGCAGACTAGACGGAAAACGAGTGTCACCTTTCAAACAAAAAAAAAGCAACAGTTTTACGTCAAAGTTGAAGCAATGATTGTGATAGAACCAATTTTAATGTTGTATGATGTGCTTAAGGAAAACTTCACATTGGGCCAGTTGGTTGAACATTCTGAATTTCCTTGCGCGAACTTAACGAAAAAGTAACTGGAGACAGTGAAGGAACACGTACAAAACACATGTGTTTTGTACGTGTTCCTTCATTGTCTCCAGTTACTTTCTCGTAAAGTTCGCGCAAGGAAATTCAGAATGTATGATGTGAGGCTGGCAGCTAACTCTTTTGGATTCACTCTCACGCAACTCTACAAAACGCCAGTGTAAGAGAATGCGGCAGCTCCAGGGACACTCTTCACACATTCTCTTCGCGTTGAGAGCGCAACACGTAGAAGAGTATGCGTGATGCCCGCTGACGGCTGCCACGATAGCGAGATAACGCGTGCGCCAGCGATGAGCGTGCTTGTAAAATCAAAGGTTGCAGTGGCTGCTCGAGGTGCCCCCCTCCCCCCCTCCATCGGAGCGACGGAAATGGGCCGGCTCATTTGATCTCTGCTTCAGCCGCGTTCGTCGCCCCCCGCTCGCGCGCTATTAGCAGCGGGTAGTACGTATGATGCGCTGGGGGATCTTATCAATTTGGACTTCATAATCCACATGACGGCTATGGCAACGGCAACGGCAAAAACCTGTCGAGGCGATCCGTATAATTGTTATCGCAATAAAAATGTATAGCATATAAGAAAAGAGTTCCTGTGTAACCTTTCCACACAATCCCAGACTGGTATGCCCTTTTGAAAAGAGTTTTTCATTAACGTATGCAATGCGAGCTAAACAGAAGCAAACAGTGTCCTGTGAAAAAGCGTGGCCTTTTCGCGTAGGTAGAAGGCATCTGACGTGGTAGAAAATTGCATTTCATCCATCTGAATGCTCTGAAATGTCACTGTGAAACTGCAATAGCCCGGCCTTCGGGCTCGTAGTTGTTTCAGTGGTGTTCTATTCAAGACTGTTGTGTCTTTGAAGATGTGACACTAGTGCAGCTGAGAAATTGAACGAATGCAAAAGAGAACCTTTTCGGACACCATTGTTTGTCAAGCGGAATGTTTTAGTCTTTGTAAGTGTCAGAGCGTCATGTAGGTGGGGCGGGAAGGGAGGGCAAGGAGGGTTTGGCAGGAAAGCTGCGCGCAGCCATATAAGCTTATTCTGTTGTTTTTGATCACACGTGCAGAATAACTTCCCTTCGGATGCCTGGCCTGCGTTAAAGCTACCGCAACAGCGCTTAGTGACAGGAACATTGCAGTCGGGCTCGTGCATTTCCTCAAATCAGCAGCGTGACTTGAAACCAGACATCTTGTAAAATACCATTCTAAAAAAAAACGCACACATTGTCAATTCAAGGCATCTCATTCTAGAAGCTGGCGGGCCGCTTATCTTTCGAGTCGCGCCTGCATCCCGTCACATGCGCGCGAAGGTCTCGAATGACGTCATATTCGTGGTTACAAAACACCAGCGTGATCGGACTTCCCGATTTTCGTTTTTAATACCTAGTGCCGTTTCCCGTATCACTGTTCACCATTTTCTTTTCTTTCTTTTGACATCTCTCTTCTATCATCTTTTATTCCCCTTACCCCCCTTCCCCAGCACAGGGTAGCCAGCCGGTCTGAGAACTGGCTAACCTCCCTGTCTTTCCGCTTTTCTTTTCCTCCTCCTCCTCCTCCTATTTCTGATAACTGAAGCTTCTCATGACTATACTGGCATATTTATACTTACAAAAAATATCAGACTGCACTCTGCTGCGGGAACCGATATTTTGTACCACAAGTTCTACGTGGTTATACACATATGTATACTGTACATAATGCGAAAGGCAAACGCTTTTGTACATAATTATGTGTCATATCATCAACGAGTGCGTGATGAGCAGATGTCGCAAAGGTATATTATTTCACAAGTGCGGTGGCTCTAGTAACTTGTGCGCATACTATAGTCGTCGATCTACTCCTGCAGCATCTATTTCATACAATATTACATAGCCGCATATTTACGCTAGTAGACCTATCATTCCAATCAAGAGCTTTCGAAACTATCGTGCATTGAGATTTCTCTGTGTCTTTCTTTCTTTTTTATGTGTGTGCATCGCTTTCCTCGACGAGAAGCGTGCGAAAGTATTCTGTGACTCCCGGCCTGCCGTGCGTGCCTTCGCCGTCAGCGCAATCGCCAAGGAAGCACGCCGTATTCTCGGTGAAAAAGACATCTCCAATCACATCTTAAGGTGGTCTCCTGCTCACCTGGGCCATTTTGAAGGAGGCCCCAGCAACCTCAACGAGCTGGCCCACTCCGAGGCGCGAGGTATCACGTTCCGCGCCCACGCAGGTTCTCCCCAGCCCACGACGTAGGACAATAGGGATCAGCCCACCACCTACAATGAGATTACACAGCACTTCTACCTAAGGAGGAGGGTCTACCCCCCTCCTCACAGAAAACTTACACAAAGCCCAGGCAATGACGCTTAGACTCCTCCTGACAGATTCATGTCCAAATGTGGCTCTAATTCATAAAATTTACCCAGATACTTTCATTAGCAGCTCGTGCCCCTGTTGTGGAGAAGGAGCTAATTTAGAGCATATGCTCTGGCGATGCCGCTCGTTACTGGGCAGTGATCAAGCTAACCCGGCCAAGTGGTGCTCCGCCATTAGAAGCCCCAACAAGGGGGGATCAGCTTTGGACCATCCTGAGAGCCCACGATGCGGCGGTCAGGCTTAGTCTGCCCGTACCAACGTGGGAGAAGCCCACTGCGCGCTTGGCGCGTCTCTCAGGACTGTAAATAAAGTTCCACCATTCAACCAACCAAATCGAAAACGATAATACACGGTCACCTTTACCACACAAGCTGACGTACTTTAGAAGTTAACATCACGCGCTACTAATCTCGGGAACGCGGGTCTGATCCACTTTTGTTAGTGGGCGCGGAAAAAATTCAGGGGGGCACGAACGCCGTATTTAAGTGAGCGGGTGCGGATTGCAAGAATACCCGTGTACGTAGATTCAGGTGCGCGTCAAATTACACCAGGTGGTGAAAATTAACGCGCGTTTTCTCGGTGCGCGGTGCCTCAAAATCAAAATGTAGTGTTATTACGTAGAACAATAATAATAATATCTGGGGTTTTACGTACCAAAACCAAGTTATGATTATGAGAGACGCGGTATGGGAAGGCTACGGAAATCTCGACCATCTGGTGTTTTTTAACGTGCACTGACGTCGCGCAGTGCACTGGCTTCTACCATTTTACCTCCATGGAAATTCGACCACCGCGGCTGGGATCGAACCCGCGAACTTCAGGTCTGCAGCCGAGCACCATAACCACTACTCCACCGCGGCGGACAGCACGTAGAACAAGTTTTCTTTTCGCGATCTATGTTAATTATGCAGCGACTTCGAATCAATGCGCAAGCGCTGTGGTCGATGACTGTTTTGTTTATAGGGAATTTTCGTACTAAGGTCCTTGCACAAAGTCTTCAATCTCATAGAGAGCATACAACTACGAAGTCAGAAAAATACATTGTTAGCGACGGTTATCATTCAAAACGCCCAAGTCCAATGGCTGCATGTTTAGTTGTCCCGTGTATGACTTAGCGATAAATTTCACAAATACTTCCATGTTCGCGCTGCCAATGAAGAAAGGTAATTTTTGTTCTAGAAACGCGTTTTAAGGTTCGCTAATGACACAATAAAATTTTATTTTAACATAGTTTTCCTTGTACCACCGCATTCCTGTAAATACGCAGCAGAGTGACTCGCACTTCACTTAATTTGGATTCTTTTTCTTAAAGCTGAGCAATGTTGTTTTCGAAGTATAAAATTGTTCGGCGCTCACAAACACATGATGTCCTAAGAGCACACGTCGCATGTTTCTTACAGCGAAGAGATGAGTTGAAACAATTCTTTCTCGACATTGTTTTTAAGATTGAAGGAAACATAATAACACGAATGTACTGAATAGTTAAACAAGCTGTGTCAATGAGTCAATAAATATTGGTATGAGAGAATCGCTTTCTTTCTGTCACTCCCTTTTAGTTTTGTGCGCTCTCAAGTCACATCTCTACTGCCCAAGAGTAAAACAAGCTTTTAGGGGCGAAGCTCCTTATGCCGTGGGTCGTGCGTCCCTTGTAGTTTGTAGTACGTAGTAGCCACCTGCGTGATGACGATGACGATCGCGATGCCATACAACACATGGCATCGCAATATGCTCTCACATGCACATCGTTTGACCACATGCAACCAACCAACATCACGTCTTTGATGATGTACCTCCGGAGCTTCGCCCACTCATCATCATTCACTCCGCGGATATGCTGTGATTTTTTTTTGTTTCTGCGAGAGAGAGAGAGAAACGCAAAGGAAAGGCAGGGAGGTTAACCAGGTTGTACCCGGTTTGCTACCCTACACGGGGGGGAGGGGGAAACGGGAGGAAAAGAGTAAAGAAAGAAAAGAGGAAAGAGAGAACAAGTCATACGTGCACACACACATCAGTGTTCACCGCGTACAGACAGGCAGTCACTACCGAAAAATATTTGAGATCAGTTCCTCTGCGGTTGTCCAAAAGTGGAATGGAATTCGAGATGTTAAAAAAGGCTTGAAAGGACTATGTCCAAGGAATCCAGGACTTCCAGTGCGCATTTAGCTGATGGAGTTGCCATCCTGTTGAGAAGAGTGCGCATAGTGGTCATGAGAGACCTCAACACAGTGAGGACTTGTAGATTTTTGTCGCGGAAATCATCTGTGGACGATGATTGCGGGGCATTGTGCACCGGCTCTTTATGAGTGCTCAGTGGTGGTAGTGAGGGCCACGCGACATCCGCCGCCGCTTTCAGAGCATCTGCATTTTTTTGACTATCCGACTGTGATGCATTGGGCGGTGGTGGTGGCGGCAGTGGTGGTAGCTGTCGCTTAAGATGAGTATGACGGTCCGTCGGAGCAGGAGATCGCGGTGTCCGTACAGACTGAGCAGCAGTAGCCCTAGACCTTCGTCGCCGACGTTGTCTATTTCTTACAATACGATATAATTACGAGGCACGTCGTAATAAGGGACTCCGGATAACTTCGACTACATGGCTTCTTTAGAGGGCACTTTGGATACATATTGGTTAAAGCAGCGCAAACAACACGACGAAGAAGTGGACACAACGTGTGCTTATATCACTTCGGATATAAGAATAAAGCTGGTAGCGCAAAGAAACGGGACACAAGAAGTAACACGGAGACACACACGCAGCGCTACAGAGAACTCTTCGTCCATGTCCGCTTGAAGGGAGACAACTTCGTCCGTGTCAGCTTGAAGGTTACTTCTTGTGTCCCGTTTCTTTGCGCTACCAGCGTTATTCAAGTATGCAGTACCAACAAGCCCGCCTTGCAACTCTACTCGGATATAAGCACACGGGTGGTTTCCCATTTAGCGCGCATTGAAATGCCGCCGCCGTGGCCCGGAATCGAACCCACGTCCTCGAGTTCAGCAGAGCAACGCATAAGCCTCTAAGCTACAAAGGGTACTTGCAAAGTTTAGACAGTATGCTACTGCCAGAACAGACATGGCAGATGTGAGGTGTTTTTACCTCTAACGTCCGTCGGGTAAAAAAGGCATCGATTATTACGCGAATAAAATTTAAAGCGATGGCTTAATCTCAAGAAGTATTGGATCTGAGTACCCTGTCTTTCATTCGTATTTTTTTACCTCGCGGCTAAATCCTTCCATCAGGAGCTGAAAGTTTGAAACAGTGATGACTGGATGCCGGATTTTTAGGCAATAAAAAAGCGCGTTTTACGCGGAAAAAATAGGCAGGCAAAACTACATTTTAGGCCTCCAACCTCATAAACATAGGCACAATAAATTTTTACATAAATGCAAATTATATGAAAACAAGGACGTGCGTGACCTGTATTTACGACAGCAAAGCATAAATTTGCGTATTTTGCACTGTAGGCGCAATGTTAAAATGGTCAGCTTGGTATAGTCCTGATTGCTGACTTTTTGCTAAGTACCGCGAATTTTCTTTCTTTCTTTCTTTCTTTCTTTCTTTCTTTCTTTCTTTCTTTCTTTCTTTCTTTCTTTCTTTCTTTCTTTCTTTCTTTCTTTCTTTCTTTCTTTCTTTCTTTCTTTCTTTCTTTCTTTCTTGCTTTCTTTCTTTCTTTCTTTCTTTCTTTCTTCCTTCCTTCCTTTCTTTCTTTCTTTCTTTCTTTTTTTCTTTCCTTCTTTTTTTTTTCTTACCTTCCTTCTTTCTTACCTTCTATCTTTTTTTTATCTCTGTTTTTGTAGCTTTTCTGGTCTCTGTTTATTGCAATTTCTTTTTTCTTCGTAACTCTTTGTCTGTTACTATATCTATATTGTTTGTTAAAGTTTACTTTCCCTGGCGATGTTTTGAACTCCGTGGCTAAAAAATAGCCGTGGTGCAGCTCGGCTATGCCAGGATATACGTAGCCTGAGCTATGGAGGGACGGATGGACGGCGGACGGACAGATCGACGGACGCACGGACAGACGGACGGAAGGACGGGCGGACGGAAGGAAGGGCGGACGGATCGACGGACGGATGGACTAGCGAAGGAGCTCACGCTATTCAAGGGCCAGCCCACTGGTGGCACGTCACTCCAGGAGCTTCCAGGCCTTCTGCGGTGCGCTAGCTGTGCGCCTTGTGACGTCACTGCTCCTCGGGCATGCGCAGCAAGGCTCTCGATAAGCCACGCGAAACTGCTCAACTTCGGTCAGTGTAGCTTACGCTACAAAAAACGCCGAAATCTATCAAGGATGCTAACCGTGCTACTGCAATTTTTGGTTAGTGAACGCAAGTGCGACAGAAAAAAAGTCGAAATAATCCCTTACTTGCATCGAATTCGCCACAACGTAAAGTGCGTTGGCAAGCGAGCCGGTGTAAACGCTGTTTTTTGAGCCCGGAAAAGCTCCTGAAAATCTGCCGTCAGGTGAATTCTCACGCAAGACCCCGAAAAGTGTGCACCACCAAGCATAAAGATAGGTTCTTCCACTGTCAAGAATGCTTAGTCTATTGTATACCGCCATAGGTCGGCACTTTAAGGGAGTACTCACTCAAACTCACTCACCACAATTTTTTCAGCCTTCGCACTCACTCACGTTCACACTCACGTCCACTCACACTCATGAGTACTCACTCACGTTCACACTCACCTCCCCTCACACTCATGAGTACTCACTCACGTTCACACTCACGTCAACTCACACTCATGAGTACTGACTCATACTCAACTCACCACGTTCAAATGAGTGTGAATGAGTGTGAGTTGAGTGCACTCATGAGTGAGTGTAGTGTGCCGAGCTCCATAGGTCGGCACTTTAAGGGAGTACTCACTCAAACTCACTCACCACATTTTTTTCAGCCTTCGCACTCACTCACGTTCACTCACGTCCACTCACACTCATGAGTACTCACTCACGTTCACACTCACGACCACTCACACTCATGAGTTCTCACTGACGTTCACACTCATGTCCACTCACACGCATGAGTACTCACTCATACTCAACTCACCACGTTCAAATGAGTGTGAGTGAGTGTGAGTTGAGTGCACTCATGAGTGAGTGTGCCGAGCTATGTATACCGCTCTCTTGGCACAGTGAATATGTCAGTCAGACCGGAAGGTGCCTTAATGAACGTCTTAAGGAACACAGGTACAATGTAGACAGGGCTCAGGGCTATCAGTAGGCATTTGGGAATTCATTGTGGGTATTGTGGGTACCGGCGTATTGTCATTCACACACGTGTGCTCGCAAGAAACAAAATAGAAGAGCGCGCGGAAATCACAGAATCCCAGCAAATCTTGAAACGGGATAAAAAGTGCATCAGTGTAGCTTCGCTTGCTCTTTCGAGCAAGGAAAGCGAATTTTTTTTCGCAGAACATGTAGTATCGATGATGGTTTGCTGTTCCCTTGACTGCAATCTCGTGTAGCTCGTCTGCTCTGATCTTTTCTTCTTCCTGTGAAAAGCGCATATATATTGCTGTGGCAGGAAAATAAAAGCCTGTCGTAAGTTCAGCGCTCTGTGTGCTTCTTTTTTCGTCCTCGATGCATGCGATGTGAAACATTGAAATTATGCTGCCCCAACTAGCCCAAAGCTCAACCTTAGTTCTGTGTGTTGGTCTTCTTATCTTTGTTTTCTTGCTTTATCTCTCTTTCTCGCTCTGTATTTTTCGCTTCCTTCCTCTTTCTTTCCATCTTTTTCTCCCTCTCTATCTTTCTTTTTTTTCTCTCTAGCCATTTCATTCTCTTTATGTCTTTCGTTCTATTTCTATATCATTATTCCTATGCTTTGCCTTAAGGCCTAGATATAGTCCGGCGTAACGTGTACGCGCGACCACGTGCGACGCGATTAAGCTACGCCGGCGAAAAGTGGAGAACTTATAGTCTGGCGTCATGGCGTAGCCGGCGCGCCCGGCGGCATTTGGCGTGCTTAGCGACGCCGGCGAAGAGATAGAGCATGTTCCTATTTCACGCGCTCCACGCGCTTGCGTTAGACCACTATGCACTGCGCGCGGCAACGGCGGTCGTCAAAATGGCGGCGTGTGGGCCGCGTTCGGAAAGTGCGGCCGCGGTTTACTCGACTTTGATCGACGACAACATGATGCTGTGTGTGCTCGAGGGGATTATAGATCGCATTTGCTTGTAGACCAGCAAAAGTGTGGACTGCTGCGACACGGAGGGAAAAAGAAACGTCTGGGAAGCCTTCGGAGTGCGCTCTCGTATGTACATACATGATCCGCTTTGGTTTCCGATGCAACATATGTAGCTATTTTCTGGCTCCCAGAGCGTTTAACGCAATGCATGTGAGGAAAGACGTTTCCGGTGAAGTCAAACAGTGCACAGGGCGAGAAAAAGCACGCGTGTCAACCATAAAGCATGTGTAGAAAAGCAGAGAGCGAAAAAATTGTGCACGCGTCAAGCGAAGAACGCGGAGCCGCGGACACGCTCGAGGAAGAGAGTGCGCATGCGCCACTCCGAAGCTGCTCGCCGCGGCATGGTGCGCGCGCCTGACTCTAGAGTGAGGAATTGGCCGCCGTCGCTGGCTGCGCGTACCCAGCGTGTCCGACCTCGGCGCGCGCGACCTGATACGCTGAACACGCCGGACTATATCTAGGCCTTTACTCTCTCCCCTCCTCGTTTCCCTCCTCGTCACCCTCGCATTTGTCCTTCTCATGCTCACTTCCATTTTCCACCCCCTTGCTGCACTATACTATACAAGGCTCAGGGTGCCGGGATAACCGAGTGGTTACGACACTCGCATTCGGAACGTGGGTACGCGTTTGTGAATCCCGCTGCGCCAAGAATCTCTCTTTCTCTTCTTGTCTATCTCTTTCTTTTCCTATTTCACTTTCTTTCTCTCTCTCTCTGTGCTCGTTTTCTCGCCCATCAGACTTATTGCCTGCCCCGCTGGACAAATCGGCGCACGTGTTCTGGGAGAGAAGCAGAAGACGAAGAGGAAGAAGAGGTTGAAAAGAGCGCGGGACAATACATAATAATGATCATTTCTCTTGACACGTCAGGGAGCAATGCTAGGTTTCAACCGCTCCGCTTTTAAAAAGGTTATTGGTTATCGTGGCCCAAACGCGCCTACAGTTAAACATATCCGCGCAATTGTCCTTTTTCGCGCACGGTTAGCAGAACGCGGTCCCTCCGTTTAATCTGGAGCATGGTCAATCTAGTGCCCACTGTCGAATCAACACACTGCTTTTTTCGGCATGCCTGAGAGGTGCAGAGCAAGTGCAGAGAGCAAGACCGCTAACGGACTAGAAGGCAGGGATGCCTCCTATTGGCTGGTTCCATTGACGTAAGACCAATTTCTTCCTTTTCGGTGAACATCTTAAAAGGTAAATCACGAACGAAAGAAAAGCCACATGCACACCACATCTTTCTTTCTTCTTTTGCACTTCACTCTTCTGTCTCCTGAAGGCTCCCCGTGGTTTAACTAACCGCTCGCACCATGTCAGCGCGGCGGCGTATGCCGGCCAGCTAGTGGTTTTGTTCCGGAAGTTGGTTGAGCAAGAGAACTAGGTTGAACGCTATTGAGTTCAGAGTAGTCAATGTTTACCGGCAACGGGAATAGCCGTCTCAAACTGCACTCCAGAGAGAAACTTGAGGCTAAAAAAGTGTTCATGAGGTCGCCGATTTGGAAAATAGGCATTTATAGGCACTTATGCGCATTTAGGCACAAACGTCGGAAATCGGCATTTATAGGCACCATAAGAACACTATAAAGGCACTTCTCAACCGGTAATTCGTACTCATCAAAGGGGCGCGATAGGAACGCAAGGAACAAAATATATGCATTTGCCTAAAATCCGCTCTATAGTAATCACAGTGCGAAGGAAGTCGTGTAACAAGTTTACGCCAGCATTACATTCTTTGGTGCAGGAAGTCGTCGTAATCGAGAAGAAAGATTAAGTACCAAAAGTGAACTAGAAAGAAAGACGAAATGCAAAGAAGGATTTCGTGTGGAGGCTCGATGTTCTTCTGACTAGGAGGCCAAATACCGCAGTAGCGCTGCGAGGGTGCTCAGTATTTCGTTCACGTACGTGTGCACAGGCGTAAGGGCGAAAACGGAAAGCATCTTGGACGCACGGTTAAAGCAACCACTATCTTTCAAGCCATATGCGCTGCATGCGACACGCGGTTGAACCGTGCTCCTAAAAGTCGGCGTTACGCGTTAACGGTTTTGTGAACAGCGGGATGTGGAATACGTAAGCTTTCAGAAGGCGTTGGAACATGGAGGCTTTCTGGTTGATGCGCGCAACGCGTCCACATTCGCCCACGTGCGGGTCTAGAGTGCAGGTCCCCTATTCATGTCACCTGCTTGACGTCAGCGCCTCATGCTGTGGAGATGTATTGCTTGTACTGGTCGCGCATTGAGAGATGAATGCGTAACCGAGCGTCATGCGAAACGGTTTTCTAATGACGCGTATCCAGCGCTGGAAGTACATTCCAGAAACCTTTATTTATGCAAACCGAAATGCGATCGACACGCTAAAATGGCGCGAATCGTTCTTTTTCTACTTATATAACGAATTCCCTGTATGGAAACGCGCTCACCGTGGTTTATAGCTTTTTAACGATGCTAAATTTACAGATATCCACTTCAGCGCTCTGTGCTTCCTTCTCGACGTGATGATTGAGCAGCGTGACGCTAGCTCCACGACTCCGAGGTGATTGCCTTGGCAACGCGGAGTGTAGCAACTGCAAAAAAATTGAAAACGAACAATGAAGATCACAAGGAAGTACAACATTTTTGCCAAGCACAGTTGCTTCAGTCTGTTCTGTCAGAAGATAAGAAAATAGTTACACAATACAGCGAACGTGTTCCTCGTGCACAACTTTCAATAGGCTAGCGATGGTGAAATTCATTATGGTGCTACCCATTTCACCACGGTGTACCTCATAAAATGTTCTTTCGGCCGGCGAAACACCAGAATTTTGAAGTTTTTATGTTGCTCGTGCAAATAGCTTCGATGATGTAGACTATGCATGCTTCAGAGTTGCATCGAAGCCGGGATAACGAATAGCCTACGAGCTTTCGACTTCTATGTGATAAACTGATGTCATTTAACTATATGCACTTATCAATATACGAATGCTGATTCGCCTTTCATTAGGCTGCTTGAATGAAGGTGGCAGCCGTGTTTTACGGATTGCGCCATAACGGGAAAGCAAAATCAGGAGCCCGCACGTCTGATATTTCCTCGCATGGTGTATCAACTTCAAATCCTGAGCCGTGTTGTACCAACATGCTGATTTATAATAACACCGACCTAGTTTTTTCTGCCGGGCGTTTACGTTCTACGATGATGCAACTCCGAACTGTCGCGGTGAAGCGAATTCCTGCTCAAACATCGCGAACTTTAGAGAGAGGCAATATCCTGGTCTGTACGTCCACATTTTACGCTGTACAAAACAGTGTGCGAGATTCCTTTCCACTTTTGGCAACCTGAGTAGTTGGCTTCCGTATCGTTAGACACCCCGCGGTGCAGAAAACTATGAAACGTCCATTAACCACGCGTCCGCCACCCCTTCGTGCGTTTGATTTTTCCTGTAGCCCTCGCTGTCAGTGTCATTCATTCTCCGACCCCCAGCGAGTGCGATTTCTTTCATCCTTCCCCGTACCAATAGGTCGTTCACTTGGTTGTCAAAACGATGAGAAGAGAGGGATACCAATGGTGATATTCTGCCCTGTCCGAGTGGCACAGTAACTGCGAAGCACTTGAAAGGGCAGTGCAACAGGAATGGCAGTCGTCTTGTGTTCTTCCTGTTCTCCTTGTCATTTCAGGTACTTTGCCGTTAGTAAGAGCGAACGCAAGCTTAAGATCTGATCTGTAAGATATCCTTTTTTTTCGTTCACTACGTATGGTGGTACTGGTCAGGACGCGAAAAAAAATAACGAAGGAACATTAGTTAGAAACCCATTAAATGTGGACTATCAATTTACGGTGCGTAATTATATTTCAGTGTGCTCAAAGCCTTGCGCGTTATCTTAGCGAGGGAAAATGAACTAAACAGACATAAAAATGTAGGCACATTACTTATTTTTTTCTGCTTTGTTCCATTTCGCTCATGATGCACATATGCACTTTTCCACTGAAACAAAACTAGTTAAGTGCTCATTACCTCTACTTATCCAACACTTTGTCTATATTATCTGTGCGCTAGTAATACATCCCTAATGCTTACTTGACAACTAGACCGAGCTTCAGTTCTTGCAAGCTACATTAAAATTTACTATGAGACAAAGTGTACACCATATTGTCTGCGCCTGCCGCTCTCTGAAACGTGACACAAACCATACTGTGTGTTTTTCGGTGAAAATAATACTGAGAACGGCAGGCTGTACAATTTTAGTTTTGCTGGCGCCCCGCATTGATAGCCGTTACCTCCGCAGTAGAGATTGCCATTTCATCCCGTCCCTTTTGTGAGAGCTGGAGAAATGAGGCCAGCGCTCCCGAATATTGTTCTCCGATATAAGTAAGAAAAACGCTTTTTTCGGCCTTTCCTTGTCGATACTTTTTATATTGTCTGTTTTATAGCGCGGCCTTCGCGATTGTACATGCAAGCGTAGTCTATTTAGCGCTCGCGCAAGACATAAGACATGTTATCAACTATTGTGTGCTGCTATTAGTGTTGAAAATTGGGCGAGTTGGTTCGTCGTACTTGAACTGGTATGGCGCATTGCGGTAAAGAAGAAACGGCCGAGCAGATCGACACAAGAGGACAGAGCGCTCTGTCCTCTTGTGTCGATCTGCTGGGCCGTTTCTTCATTACCACAATGCGCTATACCAGTTCAAGTGCTGCTATTGTTTCGGCTCGTTCCGTCGCGTCGTATTGCGTCCAATCAACTCGGAATGGCTGCTTCTATAACAGAATTGGTGTTTCTCAACGGACCGCTGAATGTTTGTATGGCGGTCATCGTGCACTGCAAACCAATGCCCTTTAAATGAATCTAGGCTGGCGCTTTTCATTACCCTAAGCAGCACATGCGGGAAAGTTTCTCTTGTATAGACTATTGTGACAACTTTACGTCGAGACTCTGACGTATAGTAAAAGTACTAGTTGCAGTTCAGAATAAAGGACTGAAATGATGTCGAGCTAACAGCATCAGTGATGGTGGTACTCCAAGAACGCATACGTAAGCTATCATTGCAAAATTACGATGACGATAATCTGTATTCGCTACGCTTATGAAACAGGGTGCATCCTGATAGCGCTTAGCAGGTTTGTGCTAGAAAATTCCTACCTGCCCTGCAGTTTTCCGTTTGACTTGAATGAAATATGGTAAATTAGTCCAACAGATGATGGTGATGTGTGAGGTTTAATGGCACTGGGGCCAACTATTGCTAGGGAGTGCCATAGCATATAGGATAACGGACTGTTCGTATGTTATGTTTGAAATGTTTAAATTAGTTTCAAATGATGGATATAATGTGACTAACGTGGTACATTGGAATACAAGTTTTATGAAGAAATATATTTACTACCGAGGTAGGCAAACAAAAAGATATATAAACGACATTCCCACACGTCGCCACACTTGAGCAGCCTACGCCCTCTTTACATATACCACGGTGCCCCAGGAACAAAAATACATAATTTCGACTGCGAAATTTCGGTGTGACTAAAACCAGACTTGGTGTCGATAGACAAATGCATCAGCATTTTTTCAAGGTCGATACCTAAAAAAATTGAAGGACACTTTGTACATTCCAAAGTGTGTACGGCGAAAGCGTGTAGCCATTCGACTGACTATACCATGTCTTTTTTTCTTTTACACTCTCAGTGGGATAACACACAAACCGAATGTGTGCGTGTTTTCTTTTTTATTTTTTACCGCGAATCACAGCGAGACGCGAGACTAATCTTCCTCCGTTCGCATGCGTTAGTATTTTCTCGCGCTTTGCGAATCGCGCAAACGCCATCCGCGTTCCAGCGCTTAAACTGACGGACCCTTGGCAATTTCCAAAGTGTTTTCCACGAACGCCTCTGTCCATTGAGACGGCGTTGCTCAGAATGATTCCAAACGCTGGGCACCGCGAGGCTACGCAAGCAAAGAGCGAGCGCTGTAGAGTCCGACGCGACCGGCGTCCGTTTCCGCACCGTGGCGGCCACCTGTCTCCGTGCCAGGACTCGGACGGACGGACGGCACGGACGAACGGACACGGACGGATGGATGGATGGACTCGGAGGACGGGCGGACGGACGGACGGACGTGAGCATGAGACATTAAAGGCTTTCGCCGTAAAATGTACTGCTGATAACGTATTGCTTTTGATAGGATCGTAGATAGAATAATGTTTCCCGGAAAACGCATCTCAATACGCGTTTTGCTGAGTTCACTTGCATATCTTGAAGCTAATCATGGCACACGCGTGTGTATTCTAAACATGAGAAGATGGGTCATTGTGCTATTGTTCATAACTGGATGGCGTATTTAAATAACAGATGGACGCTATGGTTCATTACATCTGTGCACATACTTTGATGAAGTCACAGCGATTATATTTTCAGTGAAATACATAATCGTGTTGGCTTGATCGACTGTACAAATAGTGGAGATTCTGTACGCTGGTCTGTGGTTAGCCAAGCAGTGTACTTTGGCTCCAATGGTAGCCCCCTGTGGGCGTTCGAAAGTGCCGGTGAGCCGTTACACTCCGCTGTTTCATTGTACGAGGGTGGTCCGATAAGTACTTAGCCTCACCGCGAGAGCGCGACGCTATCGCATGAAACATATACTGACGTTGAGTACGCTCTCTTAGAGGGACACACGCGAAGGTCCAGTCGAATCGGGCTCGCAGTTTTGTTTTGGCCGCTTGAGGAAGCAGGTGATCTTCGTGTGTCCGTTAAAAATGGAAAAAGAGCAATATCGGTCGGTGATTCGATTCTTGTTTTTGGAAGAAAAATCGCACAGCGAAATCAAAGAGCGACTGGATGCCGTCTACGGTGAGTCTTCTCCTTCGATGGCAACCGTCAAAAATTGGTTCAATGAGTTTAAACGTGGTCGCACGTCGGTTTTTGATGAGCCCCGCCCAGGGTCCCCGCAAACGGCTACCACGGGCGATAACGTGGCAAAAATCCACGACCTCGTATTGGCAGACCGCCGACTGAAGGTGTGCGAGATAGCTGAGACAGTAGGCATCTCAAAAGACCGCGTGGGTCATATCCTGCATGAAATTTTGGGCATGAGAAAGCTGTCGGCGCGATGGGTGCCGCGTTTGCTCACTCCGGACAACAAGCGCGTCCGTGAGACCACTTCAGAGCAGTGTTTGAAGCTGTTTAAGCGTAATCCGAAGGAGTTCCTGCGCCGTTTTGTGACCGTCGACGAAACATGGATCCACTGGTACACATCAGAGACCAAAGAACAGTCGAAACAGTGGACTGCACCCGGAGAACTTGCTCCGAAGAAGGCGAAGACTGTCGCATCGGCCGGAAAGGTGATGGCCACCATTTTCTGGGATTCTCAAGGTGTGATCTTCGTCGACTACCTTGAGAAGGGCAAAACGGTGACAGGACCCTACTACGCCGAATTACTGGGCCGATTCGACGCTGAATTGCGAAAAAAACGGCCACATTTGGTGAACAAAAAAACCGACAGATCCCACTCACTGTGGGAATCGCTGTAATGCGAAGCAGCCAGCAAGAAGCAAATTATGGTGTACGTAATATGCATGTCATTATTTACATGTTAGGACCTGTCATTTGTATTCATCATACAGTCACGTCACGCAATACAAATTTTGGTGTATATCAAGCTAGCGAACTGGTCGCAAGCGCACCATGAGCGTGGCATATAAATGGCATTGTAGATGACATGCATGCCAATTTCATGTTACCACCTGCCACTAATGTTTGCTTAAATTTTTACCTCGAATCGCAGTGAGACGCGAGACCAATCTGCCTCCGTTTCGGATGCGTTCATATTCTCGCGCTGTGCGCATCGTGCAGACGCCATCCGCGTTCGAGAGTTTAAATTGATGGACACTGTCAATTCTAAAGTGTGTTCCTCGAACGCCTGTGCCCACTGAGACGGGGTCGGTCGGAATGAAAGGTGATGCGCGCGTGTCCCTCCTCGCTGGGCACAGCGACGCTACGCAAGCAAAGCGCGAGCGCTGTAGAGTCCAACGCGACCGGCGTCCGTTTGCGCGCCCCGGCGCCCACTTGGCACCATGCCAAGGCACGGCTGGATGGACGGACTTACGGACGGACGGACAACCGGACGGACGAACGTGAGCATAAGACATTAAAGGCTTTCGCCTTAAAAATTTGGTGTATATCAAGCTAGCGAAACGGCCACGAGAGTGTCATGAGCGTGGCATGCAAATCATCTTGCACATGAAATGTCATGATTTTTATATTACCACTTGTCCTTTATGCTCGTCATACAATCACGTCACTGAATACCAAATTTGGTGTACATCAAGCTAGCGAAACGGCCGCGAGCGTGCCATGAGCGTGGCATGCAAGTCATGTTCCACATGACATGTCATGATTTCCGTATGACCACTTGGCATTTATGTTCGTCATACAGTCACGTCACGCAATACCAAATTTGGTGTATATCAAGCTAGTGAAACGGCCGTCAGCGCGGCATGAGCGTGGCATGCAAGTCATGTTGCACATGACATGTCATGATTTCCGTATGACCACTTGGCATTTATGTTCGCCATACAGTCACGTCACGCAATACCAAATTTGGTGTATATCAAGCTAGTGAAACGGCCGTCAGCGCGCCATGAGCGTGGCATGTAAATCATGTTGTACATGACATGCAGGTCATGATTTTCATATTACCACCTGTCATTTATGTTGGTAATGCAGAAATGTCTCATCGTACTAATTTTTGTATATATGAATTTAAGAAAACGGCCTCACGAGCACTATCGCCATGTCATGTAAATCATACTTTTCATGACAAGTTAGTCATGATTTTCATGATATGAGCAGTCATTCATGTTTGTCATACAGTCATGTTATGCCATACCAATTTTGGTATAAATCCCATTAAGGATATCGCCAGGAGGGCACAAAGTCGTAGGCGGCTAGATAGATAGATAGATAGATAGATACGCTCAAAGTCGCCGAAGTTCGCTAAGAAATGCTTCGCATTTAAAAGGTGCTCTTCCACCATGACAACGCGCCAGCTCACACCTGCGCCGTCGCCACGGCCAAGTTGGTAGAACTGGGCTACGAAGTGGTGCCCCATCCAGCATATTCTCCAGATTTGGTCCCGAGTGATTTCTTCTTGTTTCCCAACTTGAAAAAGTCACTCGCCGGACAAAAATTTGAGTCGAATGAAGAAGTTATCGCCGCCACAGAAGCCTACTTTGCAGCTCAGGAGAAAACGTATTTTTCTGA
This sequence comes from Rhipicephalus appendiculatus, assembly GCA_030522465.1. Taxonomy (NCBI): domain Eukaryota; kingdom Metazoa; phylum Arthropoda; class Arachnida; order Ixodida; family Ixodidae; genus Rhipicephalus; species Rhipicephalus appendiculatus. Next base: position 13,161 of record JALIZH010020770.1, on the reverse strand, counting down.
CGGGATCAAGAAATTGGAGGATCGCTGGGTCAAGCGTATAGAGTTGAAAGGGGACTATGTTGAGAAATAAATCGACACCATTCCAAAATTTTCGTTTTTTCTTTTGAAGGCTAAGTACTTATCGGACCGCCCTCGTATAGCTGGGACCTCTACATGCACCGCTGCCACAGTAAAGTTGTAATTACTCAGCATCGTTTCCACTTTTCTAAACAGATCTTTAACGGTACTGAAAAGAGACAAGACCAGGCCAGGTTTGCCAACCGTAAAGTAATTACTAGAGGCCGGATTTTTAGGCACTTAAAAAGCGTGTTTTAGGCGCCAAAAATAGGCAGGCAAAACACAGTTTTAGGCTTCCAAAATCGTAAATATAGGCGCAATAAATTTTTACATAAATTCAAAATATTTCAAGCAAAGACGTACGCGACCTGTATTTACGACAGAAAAGCAAGAAATGTTATTGTTCACGGTGACATAAAGGCGCCAACAGTTGAACATAGCCACGCAATTGTCCTTTTTGCCGCACGGTTCGTAGAACACAGTCTCTCCTTTTATTCTCTATCATGGTGAGTAAAGTGTCCGCCGTGGAATCGACACAGTCGTGGATCTCTTTATTTTCGGCATTCACAGAAACAGGTAGTTAGACCGCTAAAAAAAAATTGACGGCAGATCCACGAGGTGAATGATGATGAGATTGGGCGAAGCTCCTGGAAGTAATCATCGGTTAAACCGTGAAATTTCTTCCGTTAATTCGCCCGATAAAAATGACGTGAAACGATTGATTAAATGTTTTATCAAACTTTTATTGCTGGTTTCCGTTGTCCTTTCATTATGACCGCTTTGTGGTCGGTGAAATGTAAGCTAAGTGGTTCTTGCACTGGTTGCAGCGGCATCCTTATCCATACGAGCACACACCGACGGCAACGAGCATCGTCAACTACGAACCTGTATCGCGATATGGTTGTGATTATAAAACCATTGCTTTAGAAAACACCTGGCGTCTTTCGTTAAGCAGCTGGCGTCTTTTCGTTTTGCTTTAGAAACATCTGGCGTCTTTCGTTGGTTTATTTCATCAATCAACGGCGTTTTGAACAAAATTTTTATTGTTTAATCACGCACAGGAGAAATGCCAATGGCTGCTAATGGGGAATGAGAGGCAGAAGAATTCGGCTTTTAGTTAACGCGCACGCTGCGAATTTTTTATTGTTCAACAACGCACAGGAGAAATCTCCCACCGGCACCACCTTGGAGGTCAAAGCGTAAGACTGGTTACGCACTACGACGAGGGACGAATGGGTGCCGCTTTAAGGAGCTTCGCCCCCTAAAAACCAGAAGGCAGGGATGCCTTGTATTGGCCGGGTCTAATCGCGTAGGGTCAGTTGCTACTCTGTCGACCAGGGTTGCCAGATCCTCGAAGAGAAAAAGAGCCACAAAATTAAGCAAAGTAGCCAGAACAGTAGCCAACTGGCAGCCGTTATTTCATTTTGCAGCCAGAAAAGTAGCCAAACGTGATTTCAGTTTAGCTGATTTATCACCATGTTCTGACAGCTCAATATATATAAACGATACGTCACAGCAATGTTTATCACACCGCAATAGAGTAAAAAAAAGACCAAGTGACTACCTGGAGGAGGCATTAAGACTAGAAAACTGGCAATTAATGCTGCAGCGACAGTCAAGTGTACATATTCGAGTTCACTTTTCTCAGCATGCCCCACGACACTAAATGTAGGGCTCGTAACCCCTTTCAGACGTAGTCCAAATCTGATCCTGATGTTCGCGAGGGGAAGTTTGTGCGACATTCTAGGTCGCTTATTAAGAGAGCCACAGCAGAAAACACTCGCTCTGCTTCAAGGAGTTTCATTGCGCCGTCAGCAACGTCTTGTACAGGATTAGCGCCTGATGCATATTTCGTCTGTGTTAACAGATCACGCAAACAACTTAGACGCATGCATGTAAGAAACGCATGGAGTGCATCGCGCGGGCACACATTAATAAAAAACGAGCCTGTCATTTTCAAATAAATAAAATAGAACAGTCGACGTAACGAAAGTCATGGATGAGTAGTGCAGCAGCGTCGACAGTGCAAACAAGAATGAAAAACGCCCGCAAAAACAGAGAGATGCGTGCGAATGGCGCAAGGCTTCTACGAGCCACGCGCATCCACTTTTTGCCACCTTTCGTCGTTTGTGGCGCCACCTGTGCAGCTAAAAGCAGTAGCGCAAGAGGCGGATAGCGGCTAGATAGCATTAACGAGCCCCCCTGCCAGCTACTTCACAGTGCTGCCTAACCTAGAGGAGTTCCATTAATAATGTGAAAAGCATGGCGGCCGTGATGCGTTTCGGGCGCACGCATTTGCTTCCGGTATACGGAGTACACAAAAGCCATTACACCGAGGGGAGGCGCAGCCGGCAGTGCGAATGAACATTTATTAACGCGATAGCGTTAAAGAGTCGTTTCGCAGAGATTCCGGCGTCGGCGTCGTTGGTTGTGTGCGAAAAATCGTCATCTTGTCCGTAACCGAAAAATCGAGGAAGATGCAAATAAAATAAATAATAAAAATTTCCGGGCCAGAGTGAGGATCGAACCCAGGCCGTCGGCGTGGCAAGAAGGTGTTGTACCACACAGCCACGCGTCTGCTTGGAAATACAGCAAAAATAACTTCCTCTGCTTGGAAATGCAGTGAAAATAACTTTCATGCTTTACAAACACATGCGTCCTCTATACAGGCGTCGCAATACAACATGTAATATCGCAGTAATATTGCGTGGTACAAGCGTACATTGCCATCGGGCGTCAGAACATGTGAATATCACAAAGACGTCGTGTTTAAAGCCAGAAACCCACTACAAAAGGCACACACATTACTGCGCATATTCCCTTAAGACCCCGTAGTGGGCACATAGCAAGTTCGAAAACATTTCACGCTCCCAATTGCTCGTGGTTTAAAGCATGCTGCCCATTACATAGTATGCACTAAGTGATTGAAGTACGCTCGAGGGACAGAATATCACTATCGCGTTCATCTCTTAAAGGCGAAGCTTAAGGGTCCCCCAAATTTTTTTTATAGCTGCGCTAGGTTTTAGCGTATATTAACTGTTGATGCCAGGGCCAGAATACTAGCCAAAAAGTAGCCAAGTAGCCAACGTAATTTTTTTGTCGCCGCGGCCTTTTAAAAGTAGCCAATTTGGCGTAAAGTAGCCAAATCTGGCAACCCTGCTGTCGACGAACAACTTTAAAGGGCCCCCCCCCCACCAGGTCTGAGCATTTTTTGAACTCACAAGTGCTTTGCATGAACTGGGCGCTCACGATCACGTCTGCCAAGATTTGCAACGTTACCCGCCGCGGAAAAATGTGAAATTTCAAAATGAACACCGCTTGCCCTTCTCGCAGGCGCGCGACCCAAGATATAAAGGTTGACGTATACAACAAGGAATGCTCCTGCGTAGTTATCTGAGCTCTAACATCGCTCTTCTACGTAGACATTGGTGCTCTGACATCGCTCGCAGTAGCACGTGACACTGCGAGAATTATTCGAGGCGACTTGTATAATTTCTGTAATATGTTGCTTAAATAGATGAATGAAAGTTGAGAGAAATAATAAAACACACAAGCGGAATTTGTTTGCATTTTTATTTTTTATTTCTTACTTCGTATCGCAGCGAGATGTGAGACTAATGTGCCTCGATTTCGTATGCGTTCGTGTTTTCGCCGTTCCCGCGCCGCGCCGGCACCAGAACAACGCTTGGCGCGATTTTGGTGCATTGCCCCTAACAACAGTTCCAGCTGTGCGACGCGGTGTGTCGCGGTAAGGATACGTGATTCGTACCAGCCTCTCCAAACGTGCGCGCACTGAGAGATCCATCCCAAAGAAATAGGCAGCACACTACAGAGAACGCCGAAATGGCCCAACACCGCTCGCGTGCACGAGCTGGCTCAGGCACGTCATGCGTACGTGACCTTGCGTGCGCATGACGCCTCCTCGCATAATGGTTTCACGGCTCGTAATGAACCAACTTAAAAAGTTATTGTGATCCCACGCTCTTCATTGGGCACGCATCAACAAACAAAACCAAACCCACGTGCACATCACATTTTTTCGTACTTTTGATCTACACTCTCCTTTCCCCTGACAGCACTCCATGGTTTCGCATTCGTCCGTCACCTTCCCGCGGCTGCACAGAGGGACCTCCTATTTCTTGCCCACTGCCGCACCCATGTCTTCAAGATGGTTCACTTCCTTGAGGACACTGGAATGGACAAACGGCTCTAGAAGTCAACCGCCGCGTCCTTGACCATGGACGCCACTCTCCCCTTCCCATCTTTTCTTCCCATGTTTATTTCTCTCTCCCCATTCCATAGTAGACGTTGACTTGCTCCCATTTAGGGTTGCAAAAACAGCGTCTTTTCCTCTCCTGAACCTCTCCTCCTTTAGCCGCTCGCGAAATCTCAGCGTGTTGCCTAAAGATGGCCGGCGCGTCCCATTTTACGGCTGCCAGCGGTTGCTTTTCGGAAATTGGTTGAACTAGAAGGCTAGTTTGAACCCCCTAGTATTCCTAAAGGTCAATGTTGCCTGGTAACATGAATAACGGTCTCAAACTGCACTCGAAAGTGAAATTTGGGGTTAAATAGTGTTCATATAGGCACCCATTTGGAAAATAGGCATTTATAGGCACCTATAGGCGTTTAGGCACGATCGCCAAAAATAGGCATTCATAGGCACTATAAAAACACTATAAAAGCCCTTCTTAACCTCTAATTCGTGCTCATATATCAATGTGGCACGATAGGAACTCAAGGAAAAAAATAGGCATTTGCCTATTATCCGGTCTCTAGTAATTACCCCACTTATAGCATAGAGAAACATACTTACGTAAAGAGCGGACACTACCGTGGGGCCCTGCGGCCGAGCTACTGCGCTGCTTTCAGAGCCACGAGCGGCTGGTCAGACCGATAATGTCTTCGGCATAAATAAATTAAACGAGAGAAAATTTCTTTCCGATGTTGGGATTTGAACCCGCGCTCTCATGCTCTAAAGGCGACTGTTTTTACCACTACGCTGCACACACATGCTTTAAAATTGAAGGACACTTTGTACATTCCAAAGTGTGTCCGGCGAAAGCGTGTGGCCATTCCACTCACTATGCCATGTCTTTTTTTCTTTTACACTCTGAGTGGGATAACACAAAAACCGAATGTGTGCGTGTTTTCTTTTCTTAATTTTTTGCCGTGAATCGCAGCGAGACGCGAGACTAATCTTCCTCCGTTCGCATGCGTTAGTATTTTCTCGCGCTTTGCGCATCACGCAAACGCCATCCGTGTTCCAGCGCTTAAATTGACGGACCCTTTGTAAATTCGAAAGTGTATTCCGTGAACGCCTGTGTCTATTGAGACGGCATCGGTCAGAACGATTGCAAACGCTGGCCACAGCGATGCTACGCAAGCAAAGCGCGAGTGCTGTAGAGTCCGGCGCGACCCGCGTCCGTTGGCGCATCCCGGCGGCCACCTGGCTCCGTGCCAGGATGGACGGACAGACAGACGGACGGACAGACGGACAAACGGATGGACGGACGGACAGACGGACGGACGGACGGACAGACGGACGGGCAGACGGACGGACAGACGGACGGACAGACGGGCGGACGGACACCGGACGGACGTGAGCATGAGACATTAGAGGCTTTCGCCTTATAGAGTATAGCCCAACTGCAATACCGTTCTTTTACAGCGAAAGCTGTTATGAGATCACAACAAGGGTCGTTTCTGCGCCGTAGTTGTCCGCCGCCGCCGGTGTCCATAACCAATATCGCACGAAATAAGAAAAAAAACTAAATAAATAGAAAACCACCCATGACAGAACGGGAATCGAACCCGGGTCCTCTGCGTGGCAGCCCAGCACTCTACAACTGAGATACCCCGCTGCTTGAAACTGCGGTGCAAACTGACCCTATGCAAGCTTCATGTCGGGCAAGGAATCGCGTTAATGTGTGTTGTAAAGCGTTTTAGAGCAGTAAAGTAAGAACCAGGCGTCACGCAATGCGAATTGCGTAACGAGTGGGTTGTTCAATGCTCCAACCCATTACAAAAGCCTGGGGCATAATTCTTTATCGTCGTCAGCCACAGCATCAACAAAGTGCACATAATGTGTCACAAGAGTGTAGCGGGTACCGCGCTTTTCCGCAGAATGACGAATAATGACATAGTAGACGCTTCCCCACTACACAAAAATTATGATGATTTATGGCGTAGTGGGTACCATGCAAGTGGGCTTGTAGTAGTTGCCCCAAGAGTGTTTTAAAAAAAGGTTCAGAAAGGCCTCTCGCCCAGCTTTCGCTGTGACTGTGCTGCGCGTTCCGCGCAGGCCTGGCGGGGTTTTTTTTTTTTTTGGGGGGGGGGGGAGGGGCTCTATGAACATCCTCAATAACACCGACAGGTAGGGTGAACAAAAGACCCCTGACAATTTCATAAGGCAGGTATGCGTAGAGACTAAGGGCACGTTTTTAGGAACGAAGCTCCTTAGGCCGGCACCCCGCCGTCGCCGTTGAAACTCCCTGGCATAGTGCCAGCTGTGACGTCTCCCCATCACGCGGGAGGATAAATGAGCTTTATGAGCGTCAGAACGCGGATGGCGTCTGCACGATGCGCAAAGCACGAGAATACGAACGCATGCGAAACAGAGGCATATTACTTTCTCTATCCATCTATCTTCGACTCTGCCCTCTCCCCTCAAACCGGTGAGCGCGCAAAACCATCGGTTCACCCTGTCGTCCGCGCAGTGGTTGGTCCGTTGCCTGGACAACGAAACGCCGCTCGCGCCGAACGCCGCGTGCGTCCCACTTCTACTGAGCTTCGCTCATCGGTTGTATTCGTACACGAAACATCTGCTAGATTTTCTTTTTTATTTCAGTGTCAGACAGTGCGGATATTCATACTTAGAGTCACCCATATAGTCACGGTCTACTTGAGGACTGCGGAAAATTTCCCCATTTGTGCTCATTGAACGTGCACCTAGTTCTAAGTACGCTGTCGTTCTTGCAATGCGTGCCAATAAAAATTCTGTTCCAATGGCTGACATCGCACCCGCGTCCTCGAACTTTGCAGCGCCACAACTATACCTGCTAAGCTGTCATGTCGCGTAGAGCTGATTCGTCAGCAAGCACAGGATGCTAAAAAAAACACCTGGGAGGAACGCAGAAAGCGAGAAATTTCGATGCTCCGGGCATGAATTTCGTGTGCAATTCTTATTCTGAATCGAGCACATTAATCACACCACACCTCACGGATTAACGGTGTTGGCCAGGCTGAGATGTCTCTTATCTTGCACATGAAAATACCCGCGCGGATCGATGAGAAAGGACGACATCGTAATGCTTTCATGACATTTCCTTTTTTTAACGATTTCCTGTCTGTCGAACACCTTTCATTCATTCTTGCATTCATCCTTATTTTGGCTATCATGGTGTGCACAGTTGCCCTGAGGACCGGCGGAGTGGCTCAGAGGGTTTCACCTTACGCCAATCCCTGCTTACAAACCTCTAAATACTGTAGTAGCACCGAGAGGCGGGCGAGTTGGAACTTATCCATCGTTGTGTAGCGCACAAATTGACACAAGACAAAGCGAAGAAGAGGACAGGACAGGCGCTGGGCAGGACAGTCTAAATACTGACTACCCCATACCGAAAAATTGCTACATAGATCACGGAGACAAAACGAATACGTCAGAGCCTCAGAAGCCGAAAGCACTTTAGCGTCTGACGAAAAGTCGTCGAACGAAAAATCCCATTGAACTAAAGGCTTCTTGAGAAGAGGGCCTGTCTTTCTCAGGACCTCCATCTTCCGTTGTGACTTCTGTCTTCTTTGTTCTATAACATCCATTACCCTAGGGATATACCGAAGCTCAAAAACAAAATGACCGTCTGCGAATATCAAGAAACGTGTGCTGGCTTATTGGTAATGGAACAGACGTGTAGATTCGTGAAACAAAAGACGGTTGCAACTCGAGCTTTCCTACTTTTGTACTCGCACGGCACGACCCTTTGGGACGTCAGAAGTTCTGTATGATTCATGGCGCATTTTTTGGCGGCGTTTCCTCTTACACGACTGACGCCGGCCAAAAAATTTGCCCGATCGGTTTTCTCTGCATCAGAATCCTATGAGTGGCGACGTGTTCGGAATAAACGTTTATCCGCGCAGACGAGATTTCAGTCAGGAAAAAATTGAGATTGACGTTTAATCTTGGTTTAGGGAAACGGAGAGGAGGAACACGAGTGCACTCGGCCATCTCTGTCAGGTGTAAGCGAGGCTTAGAGAACATGACGTTGGTATTGTGCTCCTCTTTTCTTGTTTATTTTTTAGAAAGCGTCCGCAAGTCTGCCGGACAGACAGCGCGGGCAGAACGGTGACGCTCTCATTGTTTTCCCGTCGCGCGCAGCAATCGCGTCAGCCTTTACGGAGTGTCCAGTGGTGTGATACCTCTCGCCTCTGACGTCAATTGTAACCTACAGTCGGTTAGAACCTAAACAAATATCATCTCCACGCACAGCCGTGGCTGTCTCTGCCAGGGAGAATTTGCATAAGCGCTGCGTCCAATAACGCTTGCTTATTTTGGTGACGTTAGGCACTTCTCAGGTGTTTCGTATAGTTGATTTTTGCCATACATAAACACATTTGTGTCGCCGGTTTTAGGTTCCAGACATCTGGTTAATTTCGTCCGAGATTGCCACATCACTGCTCAGCCGAATGTAATGCTTTATGAGAACTTTTTGTTGGGCAAGTTGGTACACGTTCATGATAGAATTTTATGGCGCAAATGAGGACAGACACAAGATAGAACACGGGACAGAGCGCCAGTATAGGCTAATACGATTGCAGGCGCTCTGTCCCGTGTTCTATCTTGTGTCTGTCCTCGATTGCGCTTTAAAATTATATTAATACTTTATGTAGCAACGATGAAGCTTTAACTCCTAATAAGCGTAGTACTTACATTAGCCGAGCAATAGTACTTAGAGATCGACCGCGAACCGGCCAGCATGAATTTCACAGAAGGGCAAGAGCACCGCGGTTCTATGGGCGGAGCGCACATCTTTTTCTCAAGTTGTAAACGACCTATTGTGTTGTCAAGTTTTCTCGTGTTCTCCTCGCTTGGGGAGTAGCGATAGCTGATGGAGCCGAGGACAGTCCCTGCGCTACGCAGGCACATCTATGAGCTCTCTAATTGAGAACGCTCTCTTTCTCTTTCTATCCCTAACTAGCTCGTATGATTGATGTCGTCGGTGTGACCATGACGCCCTCTACCCAGCGTCAGTCTGCTTTTTCATTCCCAAACAAATGGGGCACACTGAACTGTAGTGTTCAATTTTACTGACTGAGTATTGAATTTAAGAGACAACTAATACACTCAAAGTGATGTACGGTGATTTATTACAACTAGCAGATTACCACTTACACGGAAAAATGATTTGCATTCTTCAACCGAGCACTAGTCTTTAAGAGGTATAGTGCGGTGGTAGTAGCTTTGATTTAATGAAGACGAATGTATAGGCACCCATCTTACAGAGAAATCATAATGATCTTGCTAATATAACAAGCACCAACAATCATGCGTTCTCACACGTACGTTCTAACTGCACACAAATTTCCCGTCGGAAATTACGCTGTGTCACGCTACGAGTATTAAACAGATTAGGAATTAATAATTAGAAGGCACGCTTGTACACAGTACGAGATATTTAATGTAATCTTTATCTTCCTGATAAGGTTAAACATTTTAAATATTTCTCACGTACGAATCTTGTGTCGGCTACATTACGTACTGGGTATTTAAGTTAATCGATTAGGTGGTGTCATAAAATTGTCACTTGCAATCTTTTTTTGTTTATGGCTGCATTTTTTTCGTACATTCTAATTGTAACTGAAGAAAAAAATAAAAGAATATGCTGCCACTGTTTGCTGGCGCCGGCTGCTCCTCTTCACGAGTCTATTAGCATAAACATAAAAACCCATACGAGAATGATACATTCTTGCATTTAACGGGTAAAGCTTAATCTGCAAAATTTCTCATGGCAACCAGGTCTGCGAATAAGCTGTCAGTTGCTGCATCTCTATGTTTACGTGCTTTGTGAACTGTGGTCACATTTTACTTCGTCCCATGCAAAAATGCGGCGTCAAAATGTAGGCAATGAGCTCCGCGGCCCTCTTTTTAAGTCGTTAAAAGTCTCTGATGATCATACCATCACAGTCCCATCAAATCAAATACATTCGAGACTGACGAACTATCACGCAATCTTCCAGCCGTCGGATGTAAGAGATTATATTCGTGTTCAAATGGTTAAACCCGTGAACGAGCGTGTACTCCTAAACTTAACATCATTGAAGCACGGGCGCCATCGTGAAAATGTTGAAAGGTTCTCTATGCGGCGTTAAACTTTGCGACGCGTTGTACAGGAATATCCTATTGCGCTGAGCGAATGAGCCACTGCAAAGTTTACAGAGCGAACAAGGGAAGTGAAGCGGGTGCTACGCGCTATAATGAGCGCCCAGAGAGCGTGAACAGTGCGAGGCGCAGCTGAATGTCGGCGCAGCCTAATCGGCGTGCTTATACGACCACTTTCGCCAAACGAGGACCATGCCGTCTACGCGGCGTGGTCGTTAAAACAGGTCACCGTGCACTAACAAGCCCTCTACAGTCGAGCGCGACCGAGGCGAGTACGCTGAAAACATTTACGCGCCTACGTCCCTTGGGAACTTCGCCTTCATAAAGCGTTAAGCAGAATTATATTCTTAGAATTCAGAGCAGCCATCGCTAAGTTTCGCATAGGTCTATATTTTTTTTATGTAGACACAATAGTTACATGCAAGAATATACGTTATCGAAGAAAACAAGGAAAGAAGTACATGGCCAAACTCACGTGCAGCGTGATGAGCGCTCCGCTGAACATGTGTACATGTTTGCCTTTCTTCTTTTTCTAGTGGGTACTATCTACGATGTGGCCTAGTAGAACCTTTAGGAATGGAAGATCCACTCTATCAAGTAGTAGAGACAGCACGTGATTACGTGATTCTGACGGTGGTGGCACGCACGTACAAACACACACACACACACACACACACACACACACACACACACACACACACACACACACACACACACACACACACACACACACACACACACACACACACACACACACACACACACACACACACACACACACACACACACACACACACACACACACACACACACACACACACGCATGCACGCACGCACGCACGCACGAACCCTCTATACCCAGATCGCTGGATTGAAGTTGGGCGGCACAGTTCACGAAGTACCTGGCGTATGACGGTTGCTTACAATCAGTTTGGAGTGACCGAACCACTTGGTGCGAGTCTGTTCAGAAGTGAGCAGCTTTTGGAGATCGTGCTGCTTGAATGTTGTCGGCTGAAGCTTCCGAAATAGCGACCATCCGACTGCGCTGGGTGGTAAGCAAGATTCAATGATAGAGAATGAAGATGCTTACCCCGTTCGAAGGTTCAGAAAAGCTGGAGGGTTAACCCTTTATAGAAAGCATGAGAAATCTGAAAGCATGAGAAATCTGTGTAGATGATTCCTGCTTCTTTGGATAAACTTTTGAGGTATGCCGTTGAGCATATTATTCCAACTTCTCTTTGTCCCAGGCTTGATTCATATGTTTCAAAAATGGCTGGTTGTCTGCCACGGGGATAACTTACGCATTACGGACGGGCCAGCGCGGAATCCTTGTTTCGATGGACGCCGAAGCACTGCGGCGGCCCTCGGCGCCACTCTGGACAACGCTCCTTCTGTCAGTTGCACAGAAAGTTAAATGGTAATGCACAAATTTGCACCCTTGTCATAGCTGTAACAAGCGTAAAACGGGTTTCTGTTTTGAAGTTCCCTATAATAAGAATCCGTACAGGTGCGCTTTGTGTTCTACAGCGAAAGCTGTTATGAGATCACAACAAGGGCGCCGTAGTTGTCCGCCGCCGCTGCCGTCGCCGCCGGTGTCCGTAACCGCTATCGCACGAAATAAGAAAGAAAACTTTAAGAAAAAAAAAGCCCCCACCTCCCCGAAGGGAATCGTGAGGAAATGCGAATGCATTTCGCGCGCGCTTCACTCCATTTATATATGGTGATTCGAAGAAGGAAAAGGCGCCTAATTTCTGCAGCCCGGTCGGGAGCACGGCGCAGCGCCTTTTTTTTGCTTTTTCTTGTTTTTTAAATTTTTTTGTTTATTTTTTTTAATTTTTTTTTTTCATATATAGCTCCGCCGAGCTCCGCCGCAGACCGCTTTTAGTTAACGCGCACGCTGCGAATTTTTATTGTTCAACAACGCACAGGAGAAATCTCCCACCGGCACCACCTTGGAGGTCAAGATTCATTGCCATATATACGGGGTGGCCAGTGAACGGTTGTGCAGCTCGAGCAGTCGGTTTTTTCAACCAAGAAACTCGCTAGCAGACGCTGCCTGTGTCGGCGTCGCGAGGCGAGAGAGGGAGAGGGGGGGAGCGTAGGAGAGAGAGAGGGGGGCGCGCATGCGCAGTGGGAGTGTGGACGCTGCGGGCAGAGATGCCTAGAGAAGAGAGGGGGGGGAGCGTAGGAGAGGAGAAGAGAGGTGGGACGCGCATGCGCAGTGGGGAGTGTGGACGGCGCGGGCAGGGATGCCTAGAGGAGAGAGGGGGGAGCGTAGCAGGGGAGAGAGGAGGGGAGGCGCATGCGCAGTGAGGGTGTGGTTGCCGCGGGGAGGGATGCCTAGGGGAGAGAGAGGGAGAGAGGAGGTTTTTTTATTTTTATTTTTTTAAGGGTCTGCGCATGCGCAGTAAGGGCGGTCACGCCGTACACCACCACCACCGGATTAAGCTTCGCCATAAGATGCTTCACATCTAACACCTGCCGGCGCGCACACCTCCTCAACCTATCCTCCTCCTCCTCCTCCGCGGACAACGCCGCACAACGCCAACGCCGCACAACGCCAACGCCGGATGCCTGACATAGCCCGACTATGAAATGCATTCGCATTTAAAATGTTCAGGATGGAACGAGGTTCAAACCTGGGTCCGCTCCTTGCCAGCCCAGTGTTCTACCACTGAGCCATGCCTGTGCTCGAAAACCCGGCGCACAAAAACCCTATACAAGCATTATGT